>JARHVA010003350.1:710000-722500 GCA_037957365.1 Torreya grandis | reverse complement strand
GCACCAATATTTGCCAATGCAAGTTTTTGCAATACAACATACAATGAGCAAAGAGAAAGTAGTCAATTGAAAAATAGATGCTAAGTGGTCATCTTGAATGTATTAGATTATTATAAAGTGTTATTTTAAGTGTGATAAGGAGGTTTCCTAAAATTAAGGAACTAGAAAGTAATCTATGGATGGTTTTAGGATGTTTAGGATAAAAGTGATCTATGTTGGCAATGATATCAACTTGGTATTGGGGCCTACCCCATCACTTCACAATCACTAAATGATAAGATTTTTGGGTGATTTTTCAATACATACCATTAACCATGTATTTATACTTGGCCAAAAAACCAAGTCAGCTTCCCCCTTGGTGATGAAATCTAGGTAGATAGGCCTTGGGAAGACAAATGTTAAATGTGTTTTGAATTTTATGATTTGATAGTGTGTGCCAAAAAGAAAAAAATACTGAGATTAAATAGTATTTTTAAAACCCACATAATTAGACTATGTGAACTATTCTAAGCATGCAAACAATTAAAAGTAAAAGTGTGAATTAATTACTAGTATATAGTTGTTAATTCCTAATTTAAGCACTATACAAAGTCAGTTCAAATGATAGTGTATGTAAACATTATAGAATATTGTCAATAGGGTCACTAATGTACTATTAAAGTAAGAGTACTTAATAACTAACTCAACCAAGTTGACCTAGTATTTTAGATAGAAGATAGATACAGAACTAGATAGACTAGGGTGACCTAGTTTGTTTTAAGATTAAAGTTTTGAAGACTACAAACTTTGAAAAATAGAACTATAAGGAAGAACTGAATTAAGAGAGAGAGAGAGAGAGAGAGAGAGAGAGAGAGAGAGAGAGAGAGAGAGAGAGAGAGAGAGAGAGAGAGAGAGAGAGAGAGAGAGAGAGAGAGAGAGAGAGAGAGAGAGAGAGAGAGAGAGAGAGAGAGGAACCTTGGTGGATTAGAAGGTGCTAAGGACTATGAAATTTATGTTGAAATGTCTTAAATGTTTCTTTCAAGTTATGCTAATTATGTTGACTGAATTGACCTAGTTCTATAATTACTTATTTGTTAAAGCCATTTTAAGATGACTAAGTCAACTTGGTCAACCTAGTTTGTTATTTGGAAGCTATTGTGGTGCTATGTTGACCTGAACAACTTAGTTTGTTATTTTGGATCTAAATAAGACAGTAAGTCAACCTATTTGACATAGTCTACTATTTATAAGAGAATAAGAGTTTTGTGTCAATCTATTTGATCTAGTAACCTATAGCTAATGAATATTTTCATAGAAATCATATATTCATTTTGATGTGATCATTTTTTAAACCTATGCATAAAAGTTATAAACTATACTATCCTGGTTGACTTAATATCACATACATATAAAAATAATAAAATTATAGAAATGAAAAGCATGAAATAAAACTTGTAAGGGTTAGATTCACATCAAGTTCACTAAAATTTATGCAATTATAAATTCATTAGATCTATAAATCAATCCTATCTTGGATAAGATAGATATTACTTACACTTCTGATTTGGGATACATTAGATAATTGGGAACCTGACCAATATAGATCTACTAGACCTAATTAATAAATATTTTACCATAATAATATCAATAAGGAGGGTTCCAAAGCCTCAAGTCAATAAAAACTATGCAATAACCCTAACTAATTCATATGTTTTCAAATTCACTAAACTAATAACAAGTAAATAAAAATCTAATCTAGTGCTCACCAAAGATTGTGACACAAAGTGAGGGTAATAAACAATAAAATTAAACATGCATAAGAGACATATACTCATGTCAATGTATACAAAATCCTAATGTAAGGAAGAGAAGTACAAATGCATATCTATGTACTCTTACAAAGGAGGAACAAAGTTAGGAATACTTACCTTTAAAGATGAACCTACTGAGACTCAATTTCTCCCTTGGCTAAGGTGATTTGTAAGATGTTTTTGTGGTATGTAAGTATGACAAGTATAAATAATCTCTAGGTTACACAACCTATCAATTCATCCAAAACACTTCTCCACAAAACAAGATCCATGTCTCTAAATAAAGTATGAAACTATAAGCTTGTTGCTCAATTAGAATGGTGGATAAGCATATGCATAATCACTCTTTATTATTATTCTCTTGTCTAAATAATGGTGAAATGATTATGTTTATATAGGTGGATTTAACCCTAAACCCTTCTAAAAAATTTATATGATAGGGTCAACCCAGTTGACCTAGTATCATTATTGACAAAAAATCACTAGGTCACAAGTTAGGTCAACTAAGAGCCAACCTAGACCCTAAAAAAGTTTTTATAATAAGAGTACAAGGTCGACATAACCAACATAGTCGTGTAAACTATCGAAATAGGTTTTAAGTTAGGATAAGGGATAATGAAGGTGGAAAAATACTAGAGGAGCCTGAATAAGAGAAGGACAAGCTTAGGGTAATGGTTTTTAGGAGAGAAGTGCATATATAGTAAGTGGTAAAATGTAAAATAATCCTTTGAAGCACCAATGGTTTTCCCACCCCTTTCCATATGCACCCATTAGGTCATTCACTTAAATATATTGATACTCAACATGTTTCTTCAATACAGAGAACATTAGTAATTGATAAAAAATTTAAAATATTGTGTATATAGATACTAAAATAATTAATTTAATAATTAGGGTAACCTCTATCCAAGATATCTATAAGTATTAAATTATTAATAAGGTAATTGGTAAAGTGGTTAGCTAATGGGTGGTATAAACAACCTATAGAGATAATGGAAATCCTAATAAACACTATATCTATAATAAAATATTTGGTATAGGGAGGATCATAAGTATTAAAAATATACACCCACTATAGCAATGACAAGGTCAATTATATCTTCTATTTGAAAAAATGAAAGAGAATAGGAATATAAATACTTACCTTTGGGTTAACACATTAATATAACCATTTGTCTCAAGTGGAACTTTTTAAGAGATGTAAGATAAATTCATAAAATGGAAAAAGAATAAATTTATATCCTTATTTATGTAATCCAAATATTGAGACACCTCCTTATCACAATTCTTCCTATATAGCTTTAAAAACCTCCAGCATGACTTGACCTCCAATAATAAGACTCTATCCTCTAAATCTTTATTTTACTACATAAGAGTAGAATTGTGATCACAAGTAGAGTAGATGAATGTGTTATCTCTTTAGGGATGATATATGACCATTATATATATTAATATAATACCTAAAACTAACTATGAATGCTAAGTTGATGGTATCATCCATGAAAATATAGTATAGGGAAAGAAAAGTATGAAACAAACTATATAGAATTGGTGATAAAATAAAGATATAGGGTGTCTAGAAAGACTAAAAGGAAATCTAGAGAGGTAATATGGAAAAAATAAAAAAATGAGGTCATATTGAAATTAAGGAAGGTATGATATAAAAATATGTAAACATCTATCGTAATGTATCACGAGTTAATTCCACTCCATTCGTAATGCACTCTTTAAGGATTTCATTAAGGTATATTGATGCACCCAAAATCCCTTAAAATATAAACCATCTATAAAGTGATAAATTAAAATATACCAGATGTAAACATATAACCCACCTAAAGCTCATCACATTTCATGATAGTGTAAAACATGATGATTCTTTGAGATAGATACATATGAAACACCAAAAGAGAATAAGTAAAAAATAAATGATGAAATAACTAAAGGTAAGATGAAAATAAATAAATTAAAATAAGTACATTAACTTACCTTACTTAGTGAAGAGATGATTTTATGTGGGTTGTAACTAAAATAAGGTGAAATTTGAGAGATAAAAGGGTAGATATGAAAAATAAAATAAAAACACACATTTATAATAAAAAAAATTATAAGAACTAAAAAATTAATCACTCTTTTAGGACTATAATGCTTATTTAATTTATTAAAAGGGCATAACCAAATACATAAGAAAAATAATAAATATATATTAAATAATTGATTATTTCAGAATTTAAAGTTTTTACTATAAATTGGTAAAAAAAATTTCATTTATCCATCCACTTTTAGAAGATAATAGAGTTTTGGATGACCATTTATAGTGTTATGAGATATGATGGATAGATAATGATGATGTAGATGTGTGGGATTATTCCAATGAAATATCATGGGATCCATATAGGTAGTTAATGCATACCTAGGTATGCATTTATTTCATTTAAACTATTAATTTCATTAGTAGATTAATTGGGGGGGATGCAGACAATAATTATTAATTATATAGGAATTCAGTCTTTTACACTTGGAAAATAACTATCATGGTCATACCCTTCAACTATAAGACCTTACCATTGCCAAAAATCTCACATTCACCATCTCTTTGTGACAAATTGATTATCTCTTAGTCTAGCCATTCTTATTGTGATGAACATTCCTTATATATTGTGAAAAATGATATAAATTTGATTATTATCACTCTTATAAATATTTGGACCTGTACGTATTTTCCAACTTTCTAAACACTTATGCCACAATTAGAGGCTTACATTGATGCTAGTTTCCATTTTCAAACTAAGTGTCTAGTACCCAAAACTCATCTAATTTTCAAATGAAATGTATCCTAAAGGTCATCCTTAGTACTTTAGTGAAAGATATTTTCAAAATGGATTGGTATATATACAATATCAACCCTCATTAATTCCTCACCTAAAAAATACTGATAAATCATAAGGCAACTTATCAAACTAACTCAATAAAGAATTCAAGTGAGAATGATTGTCATATTCATCCCTATTTCCATATCATGCATAGGATAAATATGCATGAAGGTCTAAATTACTTAATGATCATCTCATGAACCAAATTTTTTAAGTTACAATCTAGGTCACTCTATGTACTTGATTATTAGACATTACATCCTTAAACACACAACAAACAAACATAGGGGAAAACTACATAATTCTAAGTCCTTGTTCAGAGTATTGACTATGTAGGAAACACATAATAATAGGTGGTATTTGGGTTATCTCAACACCATGATCCAACTAACCTATTTTTTCCACAATCACTATAAGGGTGAGGAATCTAGTTTTTGATCATTTGATAGAGAGTGATAACTTATAAATGGAATCTAAACACACTAGAATAAAGGTTATAAAAATATCAAAAGGATTAAAGTCATCTAATCTATATCTAATTATAATTACTTATTGTACATCTACCTCCAACTTAGACACTAGTGTTGATGTAACTATCTGAATATGATGCAAGTGTCTAAGGGAATATAATGCAAATATCTAGAATTTGGTGATTGTTCTAAAATCATGATAGAGTCCACCTCTAGCCTATTTTAGCCTAGGACTACATTTTTATAGTAAACCAACTAAGTAATATTAGTTTAAATTTATTGAAACATAAATAAATAGTTATATTTTCTATTTTTGACATATCTCAATATTATAAATTTAGAATACTATTTAGGTAAGTTTTCAAAATAATTATCCTCATATAGGTTTATTTATCACCCTTGTGCTTATTGATTTATATATTATTAACCTTATATGATCTCACACATAAATTTGGGGTTAAACATTTGGTGAACACAACACAAAATAATTTTCATTCATCTGGGAAATTTTTTTCTTATCAACCATCAACGCTTTACTTCTTATACTATTCTTTAAAATGGTATTGCTTCAGAACGCCATTTAACAATGGAGAAAATGTAGACACCTAGATTTAATTTAGTGTTGAAATGAACCTTTAAGTCTAATCCTTATTACCCAAATTTAATTTCTATTAAAAACCATTTCCATCCAAATTCAAATAATTGAATAATTTAAATTTATTCAATTATGCACACTTTTTATCAAAATTTATTTAATAATTTTTTATTTTCCACCTAACCCAAACATTTTCCACCATTATCTCCCTCACATGTTGACTCATCCAACCAATTCCTTAACGTAATAAAACACCTTATGAGTTACCTCTTGAATTTTCAACCAATTTGACCCTTTCTTCATAACTCACTCAACCAAATCTACTTTTCTCTTAGACTATGGAATTGGTCATCATCCTCATGGATGAATAATGATTCTCTACCATCAATTATTTGGATAATTTAAAATATTTAAATAATCTTGCACCATTCAATCGATCTCCTAAAAACCTATAAATAGACATGTAAACCATCACTTTCAATCATCTTAACTTATGCTAATAAATGCTATCAAATTCAATAGTGAATCCCAAATGACTCAAAGCCATCCAAAGAGAATTTACATACCAAAATTTTTTTCATTTCCCATTACATTGGATAAGAGTAAGCAACCAAAATTTAAAGATAAAATTGAATTAAAATCACAATGAAAGAAGTTTACAGTACTAAGGCATAAGTTTGTGTTATTATTTCTTTTATTTGTATCTCTTTCCTAGGTTAAGTTAATTTAGATTAGATTTTAGTTTGTTATTTAATTTGTTAGCTTTATTTGATTCTAGATTTAGTTCACATATTTTGGCACATTTGGTGGGATTTTACCTCATATTTTGTATATAACAACCATCATAGGTGCATCTAAGAGTATTTTTCAATTGATATTTGTAGTTTTTATTATTCACATAGTGAAATTACACCAAAACTATGAATTTTTTAAACCAAATATTTTGAATAATTTTTAGCCTTTATAAAAATTAGAATATATGCTTACAAAATTATCTAATCTAATTTTGAAATTATTTAATTTTGTTCCTCTAGTTTTTCTTCTTTATAGTGTTAATAGTGAAATCATGAAGATCTTTAGCTAAATTATGGACTTTAATTGAGAAATAATTGTATCCATAAGAAAAATTTTGCCACATATCTATGAAATTGGTAATGGTATCAAATAATTTTTTAGGTAATTATGAAATAGTCTTATCATGCTTTATGTGTTCTATTTACTTTTCTATTTATGATCAGTTAGTAATTTCACAATTTAATTTAATTATGTATCTATGAAATAATTCTAGAGATTTGTTTTTCTATGTTTTTTTGGGTTTATAAATTTTTTAGGTTGCCTTTATTTTCATCCAAATGCAAACATTCTAACATTTTATTTTTAGGCTGCATGTCAAAGAAAAATTGGCAAGAAGCTAAACAAAACCAAAATTTTATTTTTTTCTTACTAACATTTTTTAAATTATTCGCACTTTCTTCAAAATTTTAGTTTTTCTTGTTTTCTTAGTAATTAGTGAACACTTGATTTTTTGGATCTAATCATTTTCCATTTTCATCATTTATGTGAATTTATTGCTTGTGTTTGATATGCTCTTCTCTAAGCATCACATTGGTGATGATACTTGAGAATCATAAAGAAAAGTTGTAAGTTATGGTGCCCAAGACAATATCTGTATGTATGATTTTCTCTTAGCATCACATTAATCTTGATAATTGAGAATAACAAATAAGTGTTTCTATTTTTATTTTATTTTCTAAATGGATCTATCACTCATGGATTTCAAAACCACATGGTAGGCCAAACCTCATGTACTAATGGGTTATATAAATTGAGTTAGATTTGTCATTTTAGGATAAGAAGTTATGGTTTTTAATCATGTTTTGGAGTGAGGGGATTCCATGCTCTTATACCCAGGCCATAGGCAACATAACTTAAATTATGATTTTATTGACATCAACATACTAAAACCTCTATGTCTATGTTAGGAACATTGGGACTAATCCCAATAATATGTGTCTACTTAATTAGCTTCTTCCATTGAATTGGGCCTCATCATATTGAAAGGTATATTAATTAATCTCCTAGATGAACTTGTAAAAACCTTAATCCTAGTTAAGCTTATTTGTCATTCAACTTTGGTGCATTGATTAGTAGCTAGTGTAGATGGGTAACCTTCCACACACCAAACCCGAATTAGTGGAGCATGGGAATGGTAGGGTAATCCATGGTTAATTCATTTAAATATTATTTATCAACTAAGAGTAAAGATAAGTAAGTGCCAATGAAATGCCCAAAAAAATTTCTACACCTAAAGCCTATATTTTTATCTTTTTTGTGATTTAATGAGTGTTTAACATAAATTTTATTTGTTTATATCCTTGTGGTCTATCACATGATAAAAATATTTGGGTGTTAGAAAAAAAAAATTGAGTTTATTATCCATAAATATTTAAAATCAAAATTTTTAAATTAAAAACTCAAAAATATTTAGTTGTCAATTAAGTATTTGGTTGGTTTTGTTCTTTACTAGTTTAGTGTCAAGATTTTATTATGTCAAGTCATTCCCCTAGTAATTTTACCCATAACAAGGCACATGGATATGCTCAACAATCCTTTGGCAAAGATGATTCCTTTTGGCAATGATACTATCCAATCTAGTAACCAAGACCATCAATCTCATCATGTATAAATACATGAATAATTAAATCAATGATCATGAGGTATAAGAAGAGGGAGAATAATAGGATGAGGGTAGATACAAATCCATTTTACCCCTACCTCATTTAGAAAATACATTTTAATGAACAGAAATGAGGTTTTGATAAAAGCTTTGAATTTTGGAGCTAAATTTACACCTAACTTTGATGTTCAAAACTTGAGAGTCTTTATTTCATATTCATGCACAAACTATTTCACAAAGTTATTTATATGGACGTAATGTTATCATAGGTTCTTCCATTCCTAATCCCCAATTCTCCCAAAATAGGGTAAATTCTATCCTTCATAAAGAATCCTCTCAAGAGAGTCTTTGGTTTTTTATGGAAACCCACTCTCAACACAATAACCAAGAGATATAAAATATCCAATCCCATCCACAAATATATATATTTTTTAACCACAATTTGAGTTTGAATACCAATTCACTCTCATTCAACCATCCATCTAATCTAAAATTGAATTTTAATTCAAATTTATCTAATTTCAATACACCCAATCTGAACTTGAATGTGCATTGAAGTTTTCCCATCACAAATCCTTTTAATCCTAACTTGAATATGTATTCAAGTTTATCCATCTACAATAAATCCAATTCCAACCTAAATATTCACTCAAGCTCAATAATCAATCAAATTCCAAGTCTCTAAACCTCATGAATCAACAAAATCATCAATCCAAATCATAATTTGAGCATGAATATGAATTATAAATCACCAATCAAATAATTCATATAAAATCCATATTTGGGTATTCCTTCAAGTGTGGCCACCAGTCCAAATCTAAACAATAATTTAGGGATTGTCCAAAACTAATTTTTTAATTCTCTAATAGGTTTCATTCCACCTAGTTCATATTAAACACCATTTAACATATATAAATTAAAAACAAATCCAAACCCCAACCAAAAATTTAACACTAACACCCAATTTAATCTAACAATCAAGTTGTGTCCATTCTCAAACAAAACTTACATTGAGCTAACATGAATCTACCTAATTCATCTAACCCTAATTTGTTTAACAAATCAAAACTTAACCTTAATCCAATCTTATAAAACCTTAACCCAAATATAATAAACACTAACATGATCCTAACATGAACATTAACCCAAATCATTCAAATCCATGTTTTAACTACACTATCAATCCCAATCTAATGAACACTAACCCAAACCCAACATTTAACATAGTAATTTAGGGAAATCCTATAAGGACCACAAATTTGAATCAATTATGTCTTTAAGTAGTATATTAAGTGTCTCATAGGTGTTATAAGTCTTGAGTAGTAATAAGGTAGAGTCTAAACAGTCAAAAAATGCATCAAATTTAAATTCTAGCTTTTCCTACCCAAAAACCTCTTTTGAAAATTTGAATCTTGCCAAGCCTTTGTAAGGATTCTTATATGTTTTTAAATGTTTTAAGGTATCAAAAAAACATGCTTAATGGGTTTTAAAAATATAGAAGGTTTATAAAATTTCATAAGTCTAAGGTCATGGTTTTATATAGGTCATCTTGTGTAAAATCAATAATAATGCAATGTAAACAAAAAAGACCTCTCTGAGGGAAAGGTCCAAGAATAAGTTATGCATATTTCTAGGTAATCTAGAAGTAATTTTTTGGTTTTTTAAACCTCTATTCCATTCAAGGTAGATGGTTAAGAGTGATGGAAATAAAAATTATTGAGAAGAGAATGTCTAAGATATAAGATTTTGGTGTGTGATTGAATTTGCATGATTGAACAGAGCACAAGAAGTGCTTGGATAATCATAGTGGTGATTAGTTTTGTTTCATGTTTTTTATACTATTTATGATAATAATATAATTGGTATTTTTATATATTGAACACTAAATATGTAGGAAGAAGTCACTTTTGTGGAGGTCATTTCTCCACAAAAATAATAGCTATAAAGATAATGAGGGTTGGGTATTATTGGCCTAGCCTTTTCAAGGATTGATACTCTTAGGTTAAGATGTGTCCTCAATGTTCCTTTTTTTTAGGAAAATATAAAATTTCAACCCTTCCATTGAACCTTATCCAAGTAGACCAACCTTTCACACAATGGGGCCTTGATTTCATTGGTGTTATCAACCCTCCATCAAGTGCTAGACACAAATGGATATTGATTGCTACTAACTACTTCAAAATATGGGTAGAGGATGTTACATTGAAGGAGGAAAATGAAAAGGCAATATTGGAGTTTTATGAGAACATTATAACAGGTTGTAGAGTTCCCCATGTTATCATTTTTGATAATTCACTTTCTTTCATAAGTGCTAAAACTTTTGATTGGGAAAAGAGGAATGGAGTTTACATGAGTACCTCATCAAACTATTAACATCAAGGTAATGGATTGGTTGAGTCTGCTAAAAAGAATTTTATTAAGATCATCAAGAAGACATTGAAGAATAATCAAAGAGCATGGCACACCAAGGTGATGACAACATTTTGGGTCAATAGGATTACTCCTAAGAGATCAATTGGTAACTCTCCCTTTGTGCTTATTTATGGGAGAGAGGCTAGGTTGTCCATATCTCAAAAAATCCTTGCTTTAGAACTTCCACATCAATTGGAACTATTTGAAAATACTCCAATGGAAGTCTAATTTATAGAACTAATGTGGCTACAAGAAGAAATAGACAATGCATAGAAGGCCATGGAACACCACCAAGTACTCATGAAGTAGTCCTTTAAAAAGGAACAAGTACAAGAGTTTTCAAATAAGGTGACTTATCTCTAAAATGGGATGAGAACAAAGAAAAACTAGGTAGACATACAAAGTGTGATGCTTTGTGGAGTGACCCCTACATCATTATCAAGTTCAAGTAAAGAAACTCCTTAAAGACAACCAAGATTAATGGATAAAAATTTCCTATCCCTATGAATGGGATACATCTAAAGCTATTCTACTAGTCCTTGCAAGTCATGTTTTGTAAATAGTAGCTTAGGTTTGTGTGTTTAGTCTAATTTTATTTCATCTTGGTTGTGTTCCCAAAGTGTTCTAGTTGAAAATATGTATGTTCCCTTTTGTTTTCTATTTTGTTCCTAAGTGCTTTGTAGAACATGTGTATTTCCTCCCTTTGTTTGGTGTGTCTCTTTTGAGGAACATAGCTTTATGGGCATTCGTTAAGAATGTAGTTTAGTTAGAAACCCTTTATAAACCCTCATAATGGAGTGATTGGAGACATATTGATATAAAGGACCAAAAATGGATTGGTTGACCAAGTTTAACTATTATAATGTATAAATTACTCCAATAATCATCTCTAGGTGGTAGTGGTGTCTCAGGGTAGTGAGAAAAAGGTATAGAAATATGCTTATTTCTAACGATTTTAGTGTTACAAGAAAGGTTGACTAAGTCAGTGCACAACATTTGTTAGAGATTGAATTATAAGACTTGTTATTGAATTCCATATATTTTTTTTGGAAATAAATATTCACTATGTAAATTATCTAAGTCAATTAATTTTACTAGTCGCTAGAGTGGAAATGAAGCAAACAATGACAAAAGCCAATTAGCATGAGAACCTATTTAAGGACTGATTTTAGGTGTTTAGGGATGGAAAAAATGTTCTATGGTATTATTTAAATAACTATCCCTACTATTTAAATTATTTTTAAGTGTTTATGGTGCTTATAAAATAGCTAGAAGGAGTTCACAAAATGACTAGTATGTGTAAGACAAGATATTGGAAACCATGATAGTGAGAATGGTTTGTAGTAGCAAAGTGGCCATTGAAGCATATGAATTTTGTGATTGTAAATGTTATAATGTTATTTTATGATCATATTAATGCATTTTAAGATCAAGGAATTGTATTCACAAGTGTTATATGTCATGTTTATCATGACTAGTTTTTGGAGCTTGTAGGTAGTCTAAAGTGGCCTATTTGGAGAGGCTAGTTTGAGTTGTTCTGAGTAGAGTCTGAGGTGATTGAGACATTTTTAGGTATTGTATGATTTTAATATATTTATTACATGTAATTTTTCTTCATATTTTTTCTCTAGTTTTGTTGGAACAGTCAAAGATCTTGACTGAGTTTTTGGAGTGCATAACTAGTTT
>JARHVA010003350.1:567500-707500 GCA_037957365.1 Torreya grandis | reverse complement strand
AATAGGGTCAACTAGGTTGACTCAGTACTACAGTTAGGGAAAAACTTAGTTTGTAAGACACTATGTCAAACAAAATGATGTTATACTAAAAATAGGGAATTTTTTTAAAATTTAATTTAAGGAAATAAATATAATCAAACAAACAATCAATTGGATCAATGAGAATGATTCAATTGAGTCACACAACACAAAACCTTGCACCAATATTTGCCAATGCAAGTGTTTGCAATACAACATACAATGAGCAAAGAGAAAGTAGTCAATTGAAAAATAGATGCTAACTAAGTGGTCATATTGAATGTATTAGATTATTATAAAGTGTTATTTTAAGTGTGATAAGGAGGTTGCCTAAAATTAAGGAACTAGAAAGTAATCTATGGATGGTTTTAGGATGTTTAGGATGAAAGGGATCTATGTTGGCAATGGTATCAGCTTGGTATTGGGGCCTACCCCATCACTTCACAATCACAAAATGATAAGATTTTTGGGTGATTTTTCAATACATACCATTAACCACGTATTTATACTTAGCCAAAAAACCAAGTCAACTTCCCCCTTGGTGATGAAATCTAGGTAGATAGGCCTTGGGAAGACAAATGTTAAATGTGTTTTGAATTTTAAGATTTGATAGTGTGTGCCAAAAAGAAAAAAATACTGAAATTAAATAGTATTTTAAAAAACCACATAATTATACTATGTGAACTATTCTAAGCATGCAAACAATTAAAAGTAAAAGTGTGAATTAATTACTAGTATATAGTTGTTAATTCCTAATTTAAGCATGATACAAAGTCAGTTCAAATGATAGTGTATGTAAACATTATAAAATAGAGTCAATCGGGTCACTAATGTACTATAAAAGTAAGAGTACTTAATAACTAACTCAACCAAGTTGATCTAGTATTTTAGATAGAAAATAGATACAGAACTAGATAGACTAGGGTGACCTAGTTTGTTTTAAGATTATAGTTTTGAAGACTACAAACTTTGAAAAATAGAACTATAAGGAAGAACTGAATTAAAAGAGAGAGAGAGAGAGAGAGAGAGAGAGAGAGAAAGGAACCTTGGTGGATTAGAAGGTGCTAAGGACTATGAAATTTATGTTGAAATGTCTTAAATGTTTCTTTCAAGTTATGCTAATTATGTTGACTGAATTGACCTAGTTCTATAATTACTTATTTGTTAAAGCCATTTTAAGATGACTAATTCGACTTGGTCAACCTAGTTTGTTATTTGGAAGCTATTGTGGTGCTATGTTGACCTGAACAACTTAGTTTGTTATTTTGGATCTAAATAAGACAGTAAGTCAACCTATTTGACATAGTCTACTATTTAGAAGAGAATAAGAGTTTTGTGTCAATCTATTTGATCTAGTAACCTATAGCTAATGAATATTTTCATAGAAATCATATATTCATTTTGATGTGATCATTTTTTAAACCTATGCATAAAAGTTATAAACTATACTAGCCTGGTCAACTTAATATCACATATATATAAAAATAATAAAATTATAGAAATGAAAAGCATGAAATAAAACTTGTAAGGGTTAGATTCACATCAAGTTCACTAAAATTTATGCAATCATAAATTCATTAGATCTATAAATCAATCCTATCTTGGATAAGATAGATATTACTTACACTTCTGATTTGGGATACATTAGATAATTGGGAACATGACCAATATAGATCTACTAGAACTAATTAATAAATATTTTACCATAATAATATCAATAAGGAGGGTTCCAAAGCCTCCAATCAATAAAAACTATGCAATAACCCTAACTAATTCATTTGTTTTCAAATTCACTAAACTAATAACAAGTAAAGAAAAATCTAATCTAGTGCTCACCAAAGATAGTGACACAAAGTGAGGGTAATAAACAATAAAATTAAACATGCATAAGAGACATATACTCATGTTAATGTATACAAAATCCTAATGTATGGAAGAGAAGTACAAATGCATATCTATGTACTCTTACAAAGGAGCAACAAAGTTAGGAATACTTACCTTTAAAGATGAACCTACTGAGACTCAATTTCTCCCTTGGCTAAGGTGATTTGTAAGATGTTGTTGTGGTATGTAAGTATGACAAGTATAAATAATCTCTAGGTTACACAACCTATCAATTCATCCAAAACACTTCTCCACAAAACAAGATCCATGTCTCTAAATAAAGTATGAAACTATAAGCTTGTTGCTCAATTAGAATGGTGGATAAGCATATGCATAATCACTCTTTATTATTATTCTCTTGTCTAAATAATAGTGAAATGATTATGTCTATATAGGTGGATTTAACCCTAAATGCTTCTAAAAATTTTATATGATAGGGTCAACCTAGTTGACCTAGTATCATTATTGACAAAAAATCACTAGGTCACAGGTTAGGTTGACCAAGAGCCAACCTAAACCTTAAACAAGTTTTTATAATAAGAGTACAAGGTCGACATAACCAACATAGTCATGTAAACTATCGAAATAGGTTTTAAGTTAGGAAAAGGGATAATGAAGGTGGAAAAATACTAGAGGAGTGTGAATAAGAGAAGGACAAGCTTAGGGTAATGGTTTTTAGGAGAGAAGTGCATATATAGTAAGTAGTAAAATGTAAAATAATCCTTTGAAGCACCAACGGTTTTCCCACCCCTTTCCATATGCACCCATTAGGTCATTCACTTAAATATATTGATACTCAACATGTTTCTTCAATACAGAGAACATTAGTAATTGATAAAAAATTTAAAATATTGTGTATATAGATACTAAAATAATTAATTTAATAATTAGGGTAACCTCTATCCAAGATATCTATAAGTATTAAATTATTAATAAGGTAATTGGTAAAGTGGTTAGCTAATGGGTGGTATAAACAACCTATAGAGATAATGGAAATCCTAATAAACACTATATCTATAATAAAATATTTGGTATAGGGAGGATCATAAGTATTAAAAATATACATCCACTATAGCAATGACAAGGTCAATTATATCTACTATTTGAAAAAATGAAAGAGAATAGGAATATAAATACTTACCTTTGGGTTAACACATTAATATAACCATTTGTCTCAAGTGGAACTTTTTAAGAGATGTAAGATAAATTCATAAAATGGAAAAAGAATAAATTTATATCCTTAGTTATGTAATCCAAATATTGAGACACCTCCTTATCACAATTCTTCCTATATAGCTTTAAAAACCTTCAGCATGACTTGACCTCCAATAATAAGACTCTATCCTCTAAATCTTTATTTTACTACATAAGAGTAGAATTGTGATCACAAGTAGAGTAGATGAATGTGTTATCTCTTTAGGGATGATATATGACCATTATATATATTAATATAATACCTAAAACTAACAATGAATGCTAAGTTGATGGTATCATCCATGAAAATATAGTACAGGGAAAGAAAAGTATGAAACAAACTATATAGAATTGGTGATAAAATAAAGATATAGGGTGTCTAGAAAGACTAAAAGGAAATCTAGAGAGGTAATATGGAAAGAATAAAAAAATGAGGTCATATTGAAATTAAGGAAGTTATGATATAAAAATATGTAAACATCTATCGTAATGTATCACATGTTAATTCCACTCCATTCCTAGTGCACTCTTTAAGGATTTCATTAAGGTATATTGATGCACCCAAAATCCCTTAAAATATAAACCATCTATAAAGTGATAAAATAAAATGTACTAGATGTAAACATATAACCCACCTAAAGCTCATCACATTTCATGATAGTGTAAAACATGATGATTCTTTGAGATAGATACATATGAAACACCAAAAGAGAATAAGTAAAAAATAAATGATGAAATAACTAAAGGTAAGATGAAAATAAATAAATTAAAATAAGTACATTCACTTACCTTACTTAGTGAAGAGATGATTTTATGTGGGTTGTAACTAAAAGAAGGTGAAATTTGAGAGATAAAAGGGTAGACATTAAAAATAAAATAAAAACACACATTTATAATAAAAAAATTATAACTAAAAAATTAATCACTTTTTTAGGACTATAATGCTTATTTAATTTATTAAAAGGGCATAACCAAATACATAAGAAAAATAATAAATATATATTAAATAATTGATTATTTTAGAATTTAAAGTTTTTACTGTAAATTGGTAAAAAAAAATTCATTTATCCATCCACTTTTAGAAGATAATAGAGTTTTGGATGACCATTTATAGTGTTATGAGATATGATGGATAGATAATGATGATGTAGATGTGTGGGATTATTCCAATGAAATATCATGGGATCCATATAGGTAGTTAATGCATACCTGGGTATGCATTTATTTCATTTAAACTATTAATTTCATTAGTAGATTAATTGGGGAGGGGATGCAGACAATAATTATTAATTATATAGGAATTCAGTCTTTTACACTTGGAAAATAACTATCATGGTCATACCCTTCAACTATAAGACCTTACCATTGCCAAAAATCTCACATTCACCATCTCTTTGTGACAAATTGATTATCTCTTAGTCTAGCCATTCTTATTGTGATGAACATTCCTTATATATTGTGAAAAATGATATAAATTTGATTATTATCACTCTTATAAATATTTGGACCTGTACGTATTTTCCAACTTTCTAAACACTTATGCCACAATTAGAGGCTTACATTGATGCTAGTTTCCATTTTCAAACTAAGTGTCTAGTACCCAAAACTCATCTAATTTTCAAATGAAATGTATCCTAAAGGTCATCCTTAGTACTTTAGTGAAAGATATTTTCAAAATGGATTGGTATATATACAATATCAATCCTCATTAATTCCTCACCTAAAAAATACTGATAAATCATAAGGCAACTTATCAAACTAACTCAATAAAGAATTCAAGTGAGAATGATTGTCATATTCATCCCTATTTCCATATCATGCATAGGATAAATATGCCTGAAGGTCTAAATTACTTAATAATCATCCCATGAACCAAATTTTTTAAGTTACAATCTAGGTCACTCTATGTACTTGATTATTAGACATTACATCCTTAAACACACAACAAACAAACATAGGGGAAAACTACATAATTCTAAGTCCTTGTTCAGAGTATTGACTATGTAGGAAACACATAATAATAGGTGGTATTTGGGTTATCTCAACACCATGATCCAACTAACCTATTTTTTCCACAATCACTATAAGGGTGAGGAATCTAGTTTTTGATCATTTGATAGAGAGTGATAACTTATAAATGGAATCTACACACACTAGAATAAAGGTTATAAAAATATCAAAAGGATTAAAGTCATCTAATCTATATCTAATTATAATTACTTATTTTACATCTACCTCCAACTTAGACACTAGTGTTGATGTAACTATCTGAATATGATGCAAGTGTCTAAGGGAATATAATGCAAATATCTAGAATTTGGTGATTGTTCTAAAATCATGATAGAGTCCACCTCTAGCCTATTTTAGCCTAGGACTACATTTTTATAGTAAACCAACTAAGTAATATTAGTTTAAATTTATTGAAACATAAATAAATAGTTATATTTTCTATTTTTGACATATCTCAATATTATAAATTTAGAATACTATTTAGGTAAGTTTTCAAAATAATTATCCTCATATAGGTTTATTTATCACCCTTGTGCTTATTGATTTATATATTATTAACCTTATATGATCTCACACATAAATTTGGGGTTAAACATTTGGTGAACACAACACAAAATAATTTTCATTCATCTGGGAAACTTTTTTCTTATCAACCATCAACGCTTTACTTCTTATACTATTCTTTAAAATGGTATTGCTTCAGAACGCCATTTAAAAATGGAGAAAATGTAGACACCTAGATTTAATTTAGTTTTGAAATGAACCTTTAATTCTAATCCTTATTACCCAAATTTAATTTCTATTAAAAACCATTTCCATCCAAATTCAAATAATTGAATAATTTAAATTTAATCAATTATGCACACTTTATATCAAAATTTATTTAATAATTTTTTATTTTCCACCTAACCCAAACATTTTCCACCTAACCCAAACATTTTCCACCATTATTTCGTTCACATGTTGACTCATCCAACTAATTCCTTAACGTAATAAAACATCTTATGAGTTACCTCTTGAATTTTCAACCAATTTGACCCTTTCTTCAGAACTCACTCAACCAAATCTACTTTTCTCTTAGACTATGGAATTGGTCATCATCCTCATGGATGACTAATGATTCTCTACCATCAATTATTTGGATAATTTAAAATATTTAAATAATCTTGCACCATTCAATCGATCTCCTAAAAACCTATAAATAGACATGTAAACCATCACTTTCAATCATCTTAACTTATGCTAATAAATGCTATCAAATTCAATAGTGAATCCCAAATGAATCAAAGCCATCCAAAGAGAATTTACATACCAAAATGTTTTTCATTTCCCATTACATTGGATAAGAGTAAGCAACCAAAGTTTAAAGATAAAATTGAATTAAAATCACAATGAAAGAAGTTTACAGTACTAAGGCATAAGTTTGTGTTATTATTTCTTTTATTTGTATCTCTTTCCTAGGTTAAGTTAATTTAAATTAGATTTTATTTTGTTATTTAATTTGTTAGCTTGATTTGATTCTAGATTTAGTTCACATATTTTGGCACATTTGGTGGGATTTTACCTCATATTTTGCATATAACAACCATCATAGGTGCATCTAAGAGTATTTTTCATTTGATATTTGTAGTTTTTATTATTCACATAGTGAAATTACACCAAAACTATGAATTTTTTACACCAAATATTTTGAATAATTTTTAGCCTTTATAAAAATTAGAATATATGCTTACAAAATTATCTAATTTAATTTTGAAATTATTTCATTTTGTTCCTCTAGTTTTTCTTCTTTATAGTGTTAATAGTGAAATCATGAAGATCTTTAGCTAAATTATGGACTTTAATTGAGAAATAATTGTATCCATAAGAAAAATTTTGCCACATATCTATGAAATTGGTAATGGTATCAAATAATTTTTTAGGTAATTATGAAATAGTCTTATCATGCTTTATGTGTTCTATTTACTTTTCTATTTATGATCAGTTAGTAATTTCACAATTTAATTTAATTGTGTATCTATGAAATAATTCTAGAGATTTGTTTTTCTATGTTTTTTTGGGTTTATAAATTTTTTAGGTTGCCTTTATTTTCATCCAAATGCAAACATTCTAACAGTTTACTTTTAGGTTGCATGTCAAAGAAAAATTGGCAAGAAGCTAAACAAATCCAAAATTTTATTTTTTTCTTACTAACATTTTTAAAATTATTCGCACTTTCTTTAAAATTTTAGTTTTTCTTGTTTTCTTAGTAATTAGTGAACACTTGGTTTTTTGGATCTAATCATTTTCCCTTTTCATCATTTATGTGAATTTATTGCTTGTGTTTCATATGCTCTTCTCTAAGCATCACATTGGTGATGATACTTGAGAATCATAAAGAAAAGTTGTAAGTTGTGGTGCGCAAGACAATATATGTATATATGATTTTCTCTTAGCATCACATTAATCTTGATAATTGATAATAACAAACAAGTGTTTCTATTTTTATTTTATTTTCTTAATGGATCTATCACTCATGGATTTCAAAACCACATGGTAGGCCAAACCTCATGTACTAATGGGTTATATAAATTGAGTTAGATTTGTCATTTTTGGATAAGAAGTTATGGTTTTTAATCATGTTTTGGAGTGAGGGGATTCCATGCTCTTATACCCAGGCCATAGGCAACATAACTTAAATTATGATTTTATTGACATCAACATACTAAAACCCCTATGTCTATGTTAGGAACATTGGGACTAATCCCAATAATATGTGTCTACTTAATTAGCTTCTTCCATGGAATTGGGCCTCATCATATTCAAAGGTATATTAATTAATCTCCTAGATGAACTTGTAAAAACCTTAATCCTAGTTAAGCATATTTGTCATTCAACTTTGGTGCATTGATTAGTAGCTAGTGTAGATGGGTAACCTTCCACACACCAAACCCAAATTAGTGGAGCATGGGAATGGTAGGGTAATCCATGGTTAATAAATTTTAATATTAGTCATCAACTAAGAGTAAAGATAAGTAAGTGACAATGAAATGCCCAAAAAAAATTCTACACCTAAAGCCTATATTTTTATCTTTTTTGTGATTTAATGAGTGTTTAACATAAATTTTATTTGTTTATATCCTTGTGGTCTATCACATGCTAAAAATATTTGGGTGTTAGAAAAAAAAAAATTGAGTTTATTATCCATAAATATTTAAAATAAAACTTTTTAAAGTAAAAACTCAAAAATATTTAGTTGTCAATTAAGTATTTGGTTGGTTTTGTTCTTTACTAGTTTAGTGTCAAGATTTTATTATGTCAAGTCATTCCCCTAGTAATTTTACCCATAACAAGGCACATGGATATGCTCAACAATCCTTTGGCAAAGATGATTCCTTATGGCAATGATACTATCCAATCTAGTAACCAAGACCATCAATCTCATCATGTATAAATACATGAATGATTAAATCAATGATCATGAGGTATAAGAAGAGGGAGAATAATAGGATGAGGGTAGATACAAATCCATTTCACCCCTACCTCATGTAGAAAATACATTTTAATGAACAGAAATGAGGTTTTGATAAAAGCTTTGAGTTTTGGAGCTAAATTTACACCTAACTTTGATGTTCAAAACTTGCAATATTTGATTTCAAATAAAGAGTCTTTATTTCATATTCATGAACAAACTATTTCACAAAGTTATTTATATGGAGGTAATGTTATCATAGGTTCTTCCATTCCTAATCCCCAATTCTCCCAAAATAAGGTAAATTATATCCTTCATAAAGAATCCTCTCAAGAGAGTCTTTGGTTTTTTATGGAAACCCACTCTCAACACAATAACCAAGAGATATAAAATCTCCAATCCCATCCACAAATATATATATTTTTTTTAACCACAATTTGAGTTTGAATACCAATTCACTCTCATTCAACCATCCATCTAATCTAAAATTGAATTTTAATTCAAATTTATCCAATTTCAATACACCCAATCTGAACTTGAATGTGCATTCAAGTTTTCCCATCACAAATCCTTTTAATCCTAACTTGAATATGTATTCAAGTTTATCCATCTAAAATAAATCCAATTCCAACCTAAATATTCATTCAAGCTCAATAATAAATCAAATTCCAAGTCTGTAAACCTCATGAATCAACAAAATCATCAATCCAAATCATAATTTGAGCTTGAATATGAATTATAAATCACCAATAAAACAATTCATATCAAATCCATATTTGGGTATTCCTTCAAGTGTGGCCTCGAGTCCAAATCTAAACAATAATTTAGGGAGTGTCCAAAACTAATTTTTTAATTCTCAAATAGGTTTCATTCCACCTAGTTCAAATTAAACACCATCTAACATATATAAATTAAAAACAAATCCAAACCCCAACCAAAAATTTAACACTAACACCCAATTTAATCTAACAATCAAGTTGTGTCCATTCTCAAACAAAACTTACATTGAGCTAACATGAATCTACCTAATTCATCTAACCCTAATTTGTTTAACAAATCAAAACTTAACATTAATCTAATCTTATAAAACCTTAACCCAAATATAATAAACACTAACATGATCCTAACAGGAAAATTAACCCAAATCATTCAAATCCATGTTTTAACTACACTATCAATCCCTATCTAATGAACACTAACCCAAACCCAACATTTAACATATTAATTTAGGGAAATCCTATAAGGACCACAAATTTGAATCAATTATGTCTTTAAGTAGTATATTAAGTGTCTCATATGTGTTATAAGTCTTGAGTAGTAATAAGGTAGAGTCTAAACAGTCAAAAAATGCATCAAATTTGAATTCTAGCTTTTCCTACCCAAAAACCTCTTTTGAAAATTTGAATCTTGCCAAGCCTTTGCAAGGATTCTTATATGTTTTTAAAGGTTTTAATGTATCAAAAAAACATACTTAATGGTTTTTTAAAATATAAAAGGTTTATAAAATTTCATAAGTCTAAGGTCATGGTTTTATATAGGTCATCTTGTGTAAAATCAATAATAATGCAATGTAAACAAAAAAGACGTCTCTGAGGGAAAGGTCCAAGAATAAGTTATGCATATTTATAGGTAATATAGAAGTAATTTTTTGGTTTTTTTAACCTCTATTCCATTCGAGGTAGATGGTTAAGAGTGATGGAAATAAAAATTATTGAGAAGAGAATGTCTGAGATATAAGATTTTGGTGTGTGATTGAATTTGCATGATTGAACAGAGCACAAGAAGTGCTTGGATAATCAAAGTGGTGATTAGTTTTGTTTCATGTTTTTTATACTATTTATGATAATAATATAATTGATATTTTTATATATGGAACACTAAATATGTAGGAAGAAGTCACTTTTGTGGAGGTCATTTCTCCACAAAAATAATAGCTATAAAGATAATGAGGGTTGGGTATTATTGGCCTAGCCTTTTCAAGGATTGATACTCTTAGGTTAAGATGTGTCCTCAATGTTCCTCTTTTTTAGGAAAATATAAAATTTCAACCCTTCCATTGAACCTTATCCAAGTAGACCAACCTTTCACACAATGGGGCCTTGATTTCATTGGTGTTATCAACCCTCTATCAAGTGCTAGACACAAATGGATATTGATTGCTACTAACTACTTCAAAAGATGGGTAGAGGATGTTACATTGAAGGAGGAAAATGAAAAGGCAATATTGGAGTTTTATGAGAACATTATAACAGGTTGTAGAGTTCCCCATGTTATCATTTTTGATAATTCACTTTCTTTCATAAGTGCTAAAACTTTTGATTGGGAAAATAGGAATGGAGTTTACATGAGTACCTCATCAAACTATTAACATCAAGGTAATGGATTGGTTGAGTCTGCTAAAAAGAATTTTATTAAGATCATCAAGAAGACATTGAAGAATAATCAAAGAGCATGGCACACCAAGTTGATGACAACATTTTGGGTCGATAGGATTACTCCTAAGAGATCAATTGGTAACTCTCCCTTTGTGCTTATTTATGGGAGAGAGGCTAGGTTGTCCATATCTCAAAAAATCCTTGCTTTAGAACTTGCACATCAATTGGAACTACTTGAAAATACTCCAATGGAAGTCTAATTTATAGAACTAATGTGGCTACAAGAAGAAATAGACAATGCACAGAAGGCCATGGAACACCACCAAGTAGTCATGAATAAGTACTTCAAAAAAGAACAAGTACAAGATTTTTCAAAGAAGGTGACTTAGCTCTAAAATGGGATGATAACAAAGAAAAACTAGGTAGACATACAAAGTGTGATGCTTTGTGGAGTGACCCCTACATCATTATCAAGCTCAAGTAAAGCAACTCATTTAAGCCAACCAAGATTAATGGAGAAAAATTGTTTATCCCTATGAATGGGATACATCTAAAGCTATGCTACTAGTCCTTGCAAGTCATGTTTTGTAAATAGTAGCTTAGGTTTGTGTGTTTAGTCTAATTTTATTTCATCTTGGTTGTGTTCCCTAAGTGTTCTAGTTGAAAATATGTATGTTCCCTTTGGTTTTCTATTTTGTTCCTGAGTGCTTTGTAGAACATGTGTATTTCCTTCCTTTCTTTGGTGTGTGTCTTTTGCCTTTGCACATGTGAATCAACCAACATGTATTTTTGAGCCAAAAGTCAATTCAAGTCATTTTAGGTGCCTATATCCATGATTTTATGCCCAATGGAAGGATTTAGGCAACTGGTCTTGGGAATAGTAGGCATGCCACCCATAGGAATAACTAAGAATATTACCCATTTTTCACTCCCAAGTTTTGTATTTTTCATTTTGGCTAAGTGTAACATTCATAATTTGTCTACCAAAAGAAGAATTTCACACTACACCCACAACTAAGTGTCAAGTGTTATTTCCTTTGGAAGCTTTTGTTTGATATTTTTGCATGAGTGTTATTTCATTTAGAAAAGTTTTTGTTTCATTTTTTTGGTTCAAGACAAAGGAATTATTTCAGACAATATGTCTGAAACAATCTTTTCAAAGGAATTGTTTCAAACATTTTGTCAGAAACAATCTTTCTAAACGAATTATTTTGGACATTTTGTTTGAAACAATCTTTCTGAGGGAATTATTCTATAGGCAAAGGCACTTTCAGAAAGCCTGAAGGAATTGGTCCTTTACAATATTTTTGAAGAAAAGGTCCAAAGAAAGAAGGCCAAAGGGACATTTCAAAAAGCTAAAGGGTATGCTCAGCTTTATTAAGGGGCCCTTTTCAAAGTACCAAAGGGGATGTTTACTAGAGGAATAATCCACTTGTATGCTTTTGAAGGCTCTTTTTCATTGACCAAGTAAATCAACAAAGTCCTAAAGGAATTATTCTGAAGGCCAAATTATTGTAGAGAAAGTGGTCGAGACAATCCCTCGAAGGGTACATTTCAAAAATTATTGAAGGGTACCTCTTTATAATGAAGTAGGCCAACAGAAAAATATGAAGGGTACTTTTTAAGAGAATGGATAAAATAATTATCCATGGGAAAAATATCCAAGAAAAATTCTAAGGAAAATAGGTCCAAAGAAAATACCCCAAAAGAATGGTTCTAGTAGAGTGACAGTTACACGGATGAAAACTTTAGGGTGATGGGCTAGTCATTAGCATTTAAATTAGTGTGTCCCAGGTAGATCAATGGTCCTCACTTGAGATAAAGAATATTAGAGGGTTCACATCACTTTGAGTATTCTGATCAAGATCCAAGTCATTTTTGATGGCAAATCAAAAGACAAGAGGCTGAAGGACTTTATGAGAATGGAAAATTCAACTAAGGTTGATCTAGAACAAGCCTCCAAGGGACATTTGTAGACATACACATGGATATAGTATCTTGATAAATTCCATGAATTCATACATGTAGGATTCAGATGTTTTTATCTCCAATGCCAACATAATGAAAAGGACTCTCCCTTATGTTGTTACACACCTCAACGAGCTGGTGAGAAGTTGTTAACATCAAGACAAATCTACAATAGGTGGAATCATTTTCAATAACTAAATTTATGTCATTACTCACCTCAAAATACCTTAATTATACTAGTGAAACTATTGGTGAAACATATTGGAGAGAGAAATCTAACTATGTAACCACTTGAGGTGACATGGATCAATCAAATGCCTTGAATGAGCATCATTTGTAGAGATAGTTACAGCCATGGTTGGAGGCTTCTAATAGATTGAATCCTCTTCTTAACACCAAAAAACCTCCCCTTTCACTTCTTTTTTTCTATAATTACAACCGTTAGGCTAGTGAAAATAATTTACACATAATGTATGGCAAATCCATACTGGATTGATGTCATATTTTGCCTTTTGGCATTAATACAATTCTTTTTCTTTCAAGTTTTGACCAATTATCTGAGTGTGTAAGTGACGTATAGTGATATAAAGTGATTATTTTCCATCCTTTCATCACTTATCCTTCATGATTGAGCAAAATTTCCTGGTCTAACATGTCATTTAGAGTGCGTTCAAGTGTGTCAAATTGATGTAAGTGTATAATTATTCTTGGAATGTGCAACTTGCCTTTCAATTTATTTTCCTTTTGTTATTTTATACATCTCAACTTTGTACTAAAATACTTATGTTAGAATCACTAGATCTTGAGTATGGTAAGTGTTTTTATATATATTTTTCACTAGAATATGATATTCACATGGAAGATGATCTCAGTACATCACCACTCTTAGAGTAGGTTTCCTTTTATGCAATTTCTAACTCTTTTCCCTTTAACTAAACTAGTTTAGATAGAGTTTTTCTTATAGAGATACATTCAAGTATCTATCCCTTTAAATCTAGAGGTTCATTTACTATATGGATATACCCACATGGATTGAAATGTTCCAATGTTTCCCAAATCTAGAAGAGCCTTGAACACTCTCTTCTAGGGTGTAAGATTTGGTGACAACATGAACATGAGCAAGTTCCCAATCAGTCTTTAGATGACTTTTTTGAAGTCATTGGGGTAGGTTATACTCCTATTTAAGGGGCTATGAGCTAGTTAAAGATAGAGAAGACAACATTGGTACATAAGTAAGTATGCAAAGGAAAAACATTCTTTCATATCTTTCCTTTCAAGAAGCATATGTATTTGATGATAACATGTTTGAATTCATCAAGATGGTGTATCATATTATCAATCATTTGGGAGAAACATATCAACTCTTAAAGTATGGAATAAACTCCTATTGGCCTTAATATTCTAAGGAACAAGAAATCAATCCTCTTAGAGACATGCCTACTAAGGATATACAAGTTGAGCATGAGATGAAGAGTGGGTATAAATATGAAGTATGTGAACATGTTCAAGAGGAATATATATACATTTGAGACCTATTTGAGAATTATTTACCTGTGATAAAATCAAGTGAAGTGACAAGGAAGAGGTCTAACCTACAAATCACTAAATCCAAAGAGAAGCATGCTTGGCACTATGTTTCATCTCACCATGAAGATAATTCAATAAGTTTTCCTTTCGATCCTAGAAAGGAGGTATTTTTAGTTACTAGTTGTGCATAATAGGTTATTTCATAATTCCCCTAAGTGCTTATGTACATGCGTGTGTCTTGTCTGTTTGCTTTCTTTATTATGTGTGTCATTTTCCTTTTTGTGCTTGAGGTAGTCACTAGTATCTTGTCTTGACCAAAATTTGTAGTCAATAGTCAAAGATCTCTTGTTTGTCTTATCCCTTAGATGAATCCATAAGCCCAATGGATTGATAAGGATAATGGTCTAGTTAGTTAACAGACATACTACCCCTGTGAGTCACTAATTTGTTGACCAAATTTGACTTTTTAGTCAAATTAGGGAACCTATATGAAAAAAATACTTTTCTAGGTCTAAAGGGGGTCAAATATCTTGTTATAAGGTGTTTCATAGGTCAGTTATTATCAATTGATGTTATAACAACTTTGGTCATTAATTCTCTCAGTCTATCTATCATTTGAGGGGTCAAAATAGTACATTTAATGATTTTTACAAGTTTCTTGGAAAATGTTCAATTGTCAAAGAATTTTATCACATTCCATGTGTCTTAGGAGGTCTAAAATAATTGTCACTAACTGAAAATTGGTAGGTTACTTGGAAAAAGTAGTTTTCTTGAAGAAAAGAGTGAGCTTGGCACTTATATAGCCTCTTTGAGAAGTGTGCCACTTAGAAAACATGTAAATGTGACTTTTCATATCCCATACACTCATCTCCATGCTTGGAATATTTTGAAAGTACCATTTACAAGCCAAAACCTTTTAGCTCATTTCTTGTTCTTCTTGGTAGACTAGAGTTACCCTTAGGTTTTTAATTAGTACAAGAAGCAAAATTATTTTTAGGAAAAATGATCTTTGGGGAATATTATACACTTAGATACCTTTAAATACATATAATAATTTTTGAGATTGGCCAATTGTACTTCATGAACCATCCATTTGAAGTGGATTATGCAAATCTACATATCAATCTATGTACCCTTTAATTTTCTATCTTGTTTGGGAAAGTTTGTATAATTTGGCAACTAATATTTATTCCAAAGGATGTTTAATCTACTATATAATGTCTTCCATGATTTTTATAACATTTGAAGTTATTATGATAAACCAACTAACTCACTATGCAGGAGGGTGTCACCATGAATAATTTTAGTCAATTTCCCACTTGTAAAAGTTTGAATTCTATATAGAGGACATGTATAACATGTTCATAAGTGTGTTCAATGTTTTAAGTTTTGATTCATCCTTTTTTATCATATGGTGGTGGCCTAATTTTCCATATGATTCAAAGGAGGAGATTTTAGTAGTCATGTTGAACATTTTCACACTTTTGGTCATGTTAGAACACCTGTAGGTGCTTTAAAGAGTTTAATTCACATTTAAAATGAGGAATTGGTATTGGTTTCATACCATTGATGGTGTGAAGATGTTCTTGGAGGTGTTAGAATAGGCTCTAAACTCATCTAAAACCTTGAAACCATGTCTACTGCTTAAATCAAAAAAATTTACATGCATAGACACATCTTAACTCATACTTATAGGGTCTTTCTGACATCATGATGATGCATCAAGGGATAAACATGTGTCTCAACTTGTTAGAATTTTTATAAGTGTATTATGTATGTTGGATGAGAATGTCAAGGTTCATTTTCATGGAAAATTATCATAGTTTTCATGTTTCAACTCATTGTTGGGCACCAAATACTCACCTATAAATGATGTTTATAGAGATCTAAGGACATTTGTTTGGAAGCTTTTAAAAAGGTATTTAACCCATTTGGAGTCCTAAAATGTTGAAGGAGGTATTTGAAAACCTTTTGTAAATAATAAAATTGTAGATGAGATAAGGAGGACTTTCAAAATATGATTGTGTATTCTCAGGGATCTAATCCCTAAATTGGGAAAATAGAGGCCCAAAGGGTTTTGTTGATACCCTATAACATGTCTTCAAATATCCCCAAGGTATCTACATAGGTGGATTTGATAGTTTACAATAGGGAGAAGACTTTTACTAGAAATGGATGGTAGAAAATAGGTGGTAAGAGGTTTGCCAAGGCTTTGAAGTCCCTCTTAAAAAAATTGAGATCTTTTAATGTAGTCTAAAATTGTTATTTTTTAGATCTAGAGTGACCATAACACCAAATATTGTAAATTCATCTTTATAACCATGTAGGATAGTCATAACATGCATGATGAAAGGAAATTTCATGATACAAAGGACTTTAAAATAAATTATAACCTATTTATATGCCTCAACTACGCCTACATGTGTCCATACAAATAACCCAAACACACACCTAGTGGTTGGCTATAAAGCTATCAAATGGATTAAGTTTGATAACTTTGATATTGGACCTTATTTCAAACATAATAGGGTAGGTGAAGTTAAATAATGGTTTATAGAGTTTTTAGAGAGATTATAATCTATAAAAATGGGCATAAACATATGCTTACATCTACAAGCACGACCTATAGGTAGGAGTTCACAATTAAAGATAAGAAACTCAATTTGGTGAACTCATGATTATGGAGGGTGATTAAGGTGTTAGAGTGATAAGGTCAAAGATTGGAATAAATATAAAATATAATTGAAAACCTTCAAAATCCCTTAATAATTCTAAACAACTTGCATAATCCATTTTGAGCCTTAAAGACACCTACAACAGGTAAAGTGTAGCATTCAGTAGACAATGACCTAGGCATGAAGTTTGAGGGTATGTTAGCCCATTCAAAGAGGATATAGGTATAGGTGGATGTTAAATTAAATTTATAAGTTCAATAAAATTTTATACACCTCACAACCAAGATCCAACTAAGCAGATAATCACCGACAGGAGTGAAATAATAGGGGTCCTAGTCTAGGTACAATAAGGTATTCATTTTGGATTAAAAGGTGAATATGAGGCTCAAGAAGGAGTTTGGGTGATATGTTATGAAAATTCATGATTATAATTATGACCTCCACAATTTTTAAAAAATTTAAAGCAATAACACTCAAACATCATAGGACTTTTCAATGAAAACCTATAACCAACTATGGGCAAATAATAAGTTAAATATAGTACATAAGTAATGGTATAGAGAGATGTTTCATGTAAAAAGGTATTAAATGATGTTATTATACATATTTTATTTAATTAAATTACAATATAGTACATTATTCAAGATATAACCCTAACATACACTTACAAGCCCATTCCAAAAAGACTAACACAATAAGTATTAGATAGACAATCTTGAGAATCCAAGGATAAGAAATAGTTTGTAATAAAGTGGAATAGTGAATGGGTATTAAAAACATAAAATATGATGTTAAAACCTTTAATATACTCCAAATAATGAAAAACAACCCTGACCATGCATTATATAGTCTAGTCAAAAAATCATGCATATGGTCCTTGCTTCGCAGGTTCAATCATGGAATTTAGAGCATTTGAGAGGTCATATGACCTATAAAAAGGTTTAATTTTGGTATGTTAAACACATAAAACTTATATAACCTCCATAAATACCTTTATTATATTAAAAAAAAAATGGGAATTACCCCCTAATTATTCTCAGACATGGGGTACTTCCCCTCATACAAATCCTGACAGTTTTGTTAGAAAATGATCAAAGGATGATCTAATGGATAAGGATAACTTTTAATGAATGTTAGTGAATATATATAATACCAAATAAAATTAAATTTATACCTAATAGAAAGATTATTTCTATTATAAAGGTCCAAACACCATAAAATACAGTTAGACATAGCTAGACATGGTAAAGCCTAATTTCCAAATGGAGGACCATTTTAAATCCTAGCATAAAATGAGAAATAAAATGAACGGAGACTTTTATAGGATGAAATTTTAAATGTGATGGATTTATTGGGACACAACTAAAACAAAAAAAGAGTCATTTTTGCGTCTAGAATGCAACCATGCCCATTGAATAAGGTGTAAACCTAAGGCCAAATAAGGGGTCACTCATGATTCTAGAATAAAGTGAGATTTAAAACATATATAAAAATTATTATGAGGAAAATATAGATGTTTTTAATCCTTCATATTGTAGAGGAAACATCAAAGAAACCATTTTTGGGATTAAAGCCAACTTAGGCATATAAGAAACATGAAAATAAACTTGAATAAGCAAGTTTGATCTGTCATATATTTCATGAATCTATGAATGGGAGACAAATAAGTTATGTAATGTTAAAAATGGTATTATAGGATATATTTTTGGAATTTATTCTCAAGTTGGACATACAAACTTTATGAACAATCATTATGAGATCAAACTATCCTAAAACCCTTACAAACCCTTTTTAAGGACTAGTCTTGGAAAATGGATTTTGATAGCTACCAAAATAAAATATTTTTCTCATGAAACATATTGGATGTTAAATATGACTCACCCAAGCTCCTTACCATGTAAACTAAATGTATGAACTTGTACAAATGGATATAAAAATATGCTTTTTCTCACTATTTTATAATTTGTGGGAAGTTCCAAGAGATGTAAGACACATGGATGGAAATATTGAGACATAAGATAAATAAAAATGTTATTTTAATGATTTTAAAATGTTAATAAGTTTCTCAAACAAGTCCTTCAACTCATCCAATAAAATTTGGCATATTAGACAAGTTAGAGAGAAGGGAAGAAATCTTCAAGTAAAGTGATTTTAAGGTGCACTTGATGCTTCCAAGGCCATGGAGGGCATTAAAACATGTTAACCAATACTTTTTATGTATTTTAATAAACAACTATATCTAAAATTGAAGACAAGTGTGAAAGGTTCATGGGAAGGAGTTTTCCTAGAGTGCAGGTGATGATGTCTCTCTTCTAGGTGATTTTAGAAGATGAGTCATGCATCCAATGAATGGAGAGTAATTAATGATAACCTCACCTTAAATTATAATAATTGGAACTACCCTAGATCAATTACAAGTCACTCAAATAGGCCTAGTCATAAAGGTAGTTTTTTGTGCAAGAAAAAGAGTTTTAGGCCACTTTGCATAACTTTGATGACTCAAATTGACACTTTTTGCTCTTAACATTGAATTTTTCAACCCATATAATCTTTCCATGCATGGATAAATTTTATTCTCAGCTTAACAAGTTTCATTATGACCCTTGGACTTATCTCTCTCTCTCTCTCTCTCTCTCTCTCTCTCTCTCTCTCTCTCTCTCTCTCTCTCTCTCTCTCTCTCTCTCAAACTCTATAAGAGTTATCCATTTTAGCATTGTATTGGATGTTCCACCTGAATATGGTGAATCCCTACTAATTTGTATACCTTTTTATCAATAAAATGACTATTTTTTACATTTTAATGACTATTCATAAGTGTGTTCCACTTGAATGATTAATCTTGTTTAGTGAAGACTATGGATTCCTAACATGTGGTCTCATTATTTCACCTTGTTTGCAGTTGAAAAACTTCTTCTTGGAGGGCATGTGAAGTGTTTTAGGGGATGTGAAATGTTGGGTGAGTTATTTTTTTCATTATTTCCATTAAATGACTCTTTTCTAGTCCTCCTAGATTTACACATTTATCCATGACCTCACAATGTAGCATTGATGTGGGAAGATGAAGATTGAAGGAGTGTATTTTTAGTTTATTTCTTGGTCTCAAGTGTATAATGTAATTGGCTAGAAGTAATAAAATTTATTTGGTGTATCACGTCATTAGTTTATATTTTCTTTTATTTATCTCTCTCATTTTTTTCCTCCCAAAGTTATTTATTGGTTCAATCCTAAGTAGTACATCAAGGGAGCTAGCCTTATCTAGAGACTCACCTCATTCCTTAGACTACACACAATACTAGAGGTGATTCCATTGTGCCACTTGTATGAGGAGATCTTTTTATCTCCTTAAAGGGTGAAAATCCAAGTGACAACACTTACTTCATCATACCTCACTATGCACATCTTCTCATAGGGTTTAACTTAGGCTTCTTAAGACACCTTGTACTCAAGAACTAGTACTCAAACACTCTTCAATCCTTACTTAACCATCATACCTATCTATCACAGTAATGACAAATTCAAGATGACCTAAAAATTGATATCAACCTTGACATCTATGATCATAGGAATCCAAGAAGTTAGGTCAGATCCAGTGTTAGTTTAAGAAATAAAATTAATAAGAAAACACACTAAGACTAACACTTACAAGCCTAGATCTTAGGGGTGAGCTTAATTAACAAAAGATAAATAGATACACAACTAAAATTCAAAGTCAAATAATATTTTACCTTCCTTATTAGATCCAAATGCATTGTTGAGTGGATTTCTTAGTTTGTGCTTCAAAGAGTCTTTAACAATGGAGTTTGTGTAGTTCCTTCTCTCCTTAGCACCATTGGATTATGTTTTGGCTTGGATCAATAATTTTTCATTATAACATTATTGATATGAATTTCATCCAACAAAACTTTCATTATCAGTCTACAATATCCAAGCTTTTAAATTCAATAGGTAATGGCTTGTATTTATAACAAATGGATCTAACCCTAACCCAAGGTGAGTGAAGGTGGAGTTAGGGCTTACAATGGGTTCAAACCTAACCTAAATGAGTAAAATATAACCCTATTAGATTTAATAGTTGTTAGTTAATAATTATTTTCAATGAATAGGGATAGATCTCCAAAATGAGATATTTGATGATATTTTCCTAAAGACTAGACAACTTGCAAAGGTAATCATGAAAAGCTAGGATATTTCATATGTTTGAATTTATTTTTTTAGTTATTTATTAAATATACATGGATAATTCAACTAGGCATTTAATTTGGTTTAGATTATTAATTAATTCTGATTATCCATTTAGCTCTTTCAAATTTTTATTTAAGTTTATGTGCCCCACTTAATAGGTCCATAGGCCAAATTGACTATCATATTGCCACAAGATGATTAGTAATGAATTAATGAGAATTGATTGTTGCATATTGTAGGATACCACAATTAGGGCTGCCTCAATGTGATTATAAGTTTTGATCAATGATTCACTAGTAACTTTGGGATGTTTAGTGATTCTTAGGCTTAATTTTCAATGCTTTGTAAGAACTAGTCTAAAGTCGAATCGAAGGCTAATGGTGGCTAGTTTTAGGTGTCTATAGTTTTCCCCTATTTTGGAAGGCATTACAAGCTATAATAATAGTAACATCTTCTCAAAGAATGAAAATTTCTTGTATGCATATGGTTATAATGATAATGGATGAGTTATAGGTTCCCCCTTGAGAGAGTGGTTTGAAAAGGGGTCGATAATCAGTCCCTCAAAATGATGAAATTATTGGACTGAAAGATAAAATGGGGTGAAAGGGACTAATTTTCCTAGAGGTTGTTATAATTAGTGGCATATGGAACTACCCTAGTTAGGCAAATAAATAGGATGATTTACCCATAGGTGGTTAAAATCATTGGTATAGGTGGGATGAAAAAGGTAATGATTTGTTGAAAGGTGGTTATAATTATTGAAAATAATTTAGGGTAATAAGAGATTGATTTATACAAAGATGATTATAATTAGTAAAAGGGAAAAATAATGATTTACTCATAGGCAGTTATAATCACTAGCAGGATGAAAATATGCCTTAATTAGGTGGATAGAGATAATGGTTTACTCAAAATGGATTATAAGCATTATTATAATGAAAACATGCCCTCATTTGGGACATAATTTTTCCCAAGTCATTTATAATCATTAACCTCTAAAATGGATAGAAACACAATGATTTGCCCGAAGGTAGTTAGAATCATTGGATTAGTGGGTGAGACGGTATACAATTATTTACCCATAGGTGGTTATAAGCATTTTACCATAAGAGTGCTAAATACGATATGGAATATGATGGAAAATTGATATAGAGGAGAAAGATTAATTTAGGCAACCTACGAGTAGGGAGATGCACATCTAAACTAGCAAAGATTAAAAGTATTTCATTATTTAATTAATATGTGTAGGATATTATTTGGAGTAGATCAATACTATTACTAGTGATAAGGAGATATATCATTGATTCTTTGCCATGAAAACTATTGGAGATTTTTTTTATTATAGTACATGATGGTAGGCATAATTATATAACACCATGATAACTTGGCCAAAATATGTATAAGGACCGACACACTATGTAATATTCAAATGAAAACAATACAATGATAAAAGCCATGATGACAATGTGGACGTATGAATATGGATGTAATAAATAATAATGCACAAGGAATCACCTAATGAATGCACATAGACTAAATCAAATCACAACAAGAAAGAAAGAAAATAGAAAAACAAACAAATAAACATAAATATAAAATAATAAACAATGACAAATAACAAAAATAACATAAAACATAAACAATGGTTAATCACAATATTAGAAAAAACTACACAACATAAACAAGATGATGAACATATCCCTAAGATGATAAGGAAAACTAAACAAATAAACAATATGAGGTAATATAATGAAAGGAATGGGGAAGTTGAGCTATCTCCAAATGCACTAGGTAAGTGGATGTTGCCTACATAGTTCCATGGACATAAGATCTAGAAAATTTTTCAAGCCAAATGTAGTTCTCCTAGGAAATTGGATAGAATAAAATGATGATAAGAATAATATGGGAATGGGATAAAAAAATAGTGAGAGCATGAGATGCAAGGCCATTAATGATGGGTAAACTAATTGACAATTGGTTTCTTTTGATATAGATAAGGATCCCAAAATCTTTAAGGCAAAGAAGTGGTTGATGTTTAGGATTTTTTAAATTTGTTTTCAAATGTTTTTGGAAATTTTAGAACATCTAAACTTCAATAAGAATTATGATATACTAAATGGTCCAAGATCACAAAATGGTGAGATATTTCAAACTTAAATTTCTCAAAAAATGATGATATCGTGGCTTAGGTTCCTCACAAAATAGCAATAGTGTTCAAACATAAATTGCTCATAAAATGGTAAGAGCTTGACAAACGTTTCTCATAAAATGGTGATATCATGGCTTAGGTTGGTCACAAAATGGTGATATCATGCAAACTTAGAACTTTCATACAAAATGGTGAGAGTATGACTTAGGTTGCTCATAAAATGGTGAGAGCATTAAAACTTAAAATGATCACAAAATGGCAAGAGTTTAGCAAAGTTTTATCATTAAATGGTGATAATATGGCTTAAGTTTCTCAAAAAATGGTGAGAATATGTAATCTTATAATTTACTATCAAAATGGTGAGAGCATGGCTTAGGTTGTTCACAAAATGGTGAGAGTGTGGCAAATGGTGACTAAGATGGCCTTAATGTAAGTTGAGTGTTGCTTACATAGTCCCATGATGGTACCTCAAGTAACTATAGTTATACCAACATAAAATGTGGGGAGATCCAACCAAGTAACAACAAGCTCTCAAAGTGAGGGAAATGGCCAGGCAAATGCAAATAGTAATGGAAAGATGACATGGTAATGCATGATAAAAGGTGTTGTTCCTAATTTTACCATAGGTTAATATAATTTTAAATAATGGCATAGGTATATGCTACTAATTTACACATAGGAAATTATAATTAGTAAGAAAATGTGGAACATGGATTTGCCCATAGGTAGTTATAATCTGTGGCAATAGTCATTCATAAATGAAAGATAAATTGCCATATCCACTATCACACTACTATCATAAACTATCATTTAAACACAAATTTTTTAAATGACTAAAAATTGATCATAATACCCTTGTAAAAGGTGTAGGAAAACTAAATAAAGTAAGATCAAAATGGTTAGGTATGATGGATAAAATCAAGCTTTGGTCTAATAGGGATGACATGGTAAAATGGCATATGATATGAAATTGTTTAGGATGATGATAGAATGAATATTTGATATAATGGTGAGAGGGTTAGCCCTAAGTGATAAGATAAGGTAAATGGTAGGGTATGAAACAATGGCAAGAGGAATGGCAAATGAAAACATCAAGGGAAATGGAAAATGGAAAAGGCAAGGTAAATGGGAAATGGATAAGTCAAGGTAAATGTTTTTGGACAAGGAAAAATGTAAGGTAAATGATTCTATACAAGGTAAATGTTTTTCTTATTCCTATTGATTTGGAGATGCATGTCTTTATCAACATATGATACAACTAGAATAATTAATCATGGAAATTATAAGCCTACACCTCTTATGAATAGTTGTTCTATCAAGAACCTACTACAGATTTAGATGCCAATAATGTTGTTTTGATATTAATTGGTCATTGATTTCATTTCCTTCAGACATTTAGAGAAGATATATTGTTAGCCTCTATAAAGGAAAGTGTAGCTAGGGATGGTAAATATGGATAAATATTGGCTTATAGGTTTTATTTGGAAATGTAAAGGTGGATGATAATGGAATGTATAATGGTAGGTATGGATGAAGATTTATAAATATGTTATCAATAGGAACACCATATTTTTCTATTATTTGGGCATCAAAGTAGCTACCATCTGATTATGTTGTAGATTGGAATCTATATTGATGTTTTCTTAAATAATATTTTCATCACGTAACAAAGAACTATTGTGCTTAGCTATTGGCACCTCAAAGAGGTTTTCACTAATGAATTTTTCTTGATTGTCCCATATCACCTCTGATAAGATTTCACTAAGGAACATTTATTTTTGACTTTGATTTTCTTCTGGTGCTTCCAAAAAGGTTTCACTAGAAGATTTTTGATTTGGGATTTGATTTTCCACTAGTGCATTCAGAAAGGTTTCACTAGGAGATTGTTCTTCTTTTGAATGAATGTGGTCTTGGACTCCCTGATATTATTGAACTCATATGTTTCCATAGATGTATTTAAACAAGGTGTGTTTTTTTCTATCCTAATCAACAATTGTGGGAGGTGGAATGTTAATATAATGGCTAGGTTGGTTGGTGGTAATGGCATGTGGAATGGTAATGTAATGTAAAGAGACATCATAATCCTAATATAATATACTAGGATAACTTGTGTCAATGATAAATTAATCATCCTAAAAAACTAAACAAGGATCATAAATATATTCAAACTGATCTTCAAGGAATGCATAACCAATGTTATAATAACCATGAACGTATTCTGATTATGAATATAAGTCAGACTCTAGGGACTCTAAATTTGAAATTGATGATGATTTTAATTAAAATTTTAATTCTAAATCTAATGTTGGTTTAAGAATAGAACCTAACTTCAATTTTGATTCTTCATCTAGTGTGGATGCTTCTACAATGATGTGTTGTTGAATTTTTGGTTTTGGACAAGTAATGACCTATGATGGTTTAATGGGATCCAAATAGACTGGTTTTTCAAAGTTAGAGTCCTCCACAAGGGTCAAGCCACAACTCCATAGAGACTGGCTTAGAAAAGGAAGGCTCTTGAGAAGTAGGCATATGGTCTAGATAATGATTTGCCTAAAAGTGGTTATAATCATTAAGAAGTGACCCAAAAAATATTGGCTTATCAAAGTGAGATTCTTTGATAATGGGTAAAGGATCAAAAGGTGATTCATCATAGGTGGACTAATCAGAAATATATGTTTAAACAAAAACATCTTGGATTGGTTGGTTATCTTGGCCTTAGTTTACAATCAATTGTAAAATACCAATTTTGAATACATCTTGGTCTTCAAATGATTGGATTGGTTAGAGAGGTACTAATTATCTTGGTTAGGGTTGGATAATTAGCAAGGGATTTTTAAAGTGGGGAATAGTTGGAAAGAGATGAAGAAAGGATGGTGGTTAGATAATGATAGGCTTAACAAAGGATACTTTATATCCTATGATGGTAGCTATGACCCATCAAATTGTGATTGGAAAACTTTGTTGGGATAATGAGTTACCATACATGGAATGGATAAAAATGGTAATGGTAGGGTTTTATGAAGTTTGGTTACTATAGTGATCCAAAAGATGAAGTACTAGAATATAAATGGTAGGGCATTATGGAGATTGGTTGCTCAAACAAGTCAAAGGATGAGGTCTTGAATTAGAAATGATAGAGCATTATGGAGCTTGGTGGCTTACATAAGCCAAAGGATGATGTCATAGTATATAAATGGTAGGTTATTATGTAGCTTGTTTACTCACACAATCCAAAAGATAAGGTCCTAATATATAAATGGTAGGGAATTATGTAGCTTAGTGGCTCACACAAGCTAAAGGAGGGTTAATGGTATAGGTGGGGGATCAAATGTCATGATTGGTGAGATGGAAAACATCATATGTCAATCGTACCAAAGAATATACCACCAAACATAGTGCTTGGATTTATTCCCCATAATGAGGATTGTAAAGAGGATATGAATCTATCTCAAAAACCACTTCTTCACCATAGGGGTCTCGAACAAATTCAATTTATGTAGCTATTATATCATAACTTCGATTGTACATGACTCTATCATAAGTTTATTGAGACACATCCAAGTTAATGATAACCATTTTTTAAAAATGTGTAGATTTATACAAACTCTTATAAACATTATCCAAAGGACAAAATTTTAAAACTTGGTCTAACCTAGTCAAAGGGGTGGAGTTGTATCTCCAAAATGGTTTATGCTAAAACTTGGTATAAAATAGTCTAACATCAAATGCATCAAAAAAAATATAAATTAATCAAATAAAATTGGAATGCCAAACTCTAGGTCTAAAGTGTTCCAAACAAGTCTAATATAAATAAATAAAATTTATGATGTCTTTTGGAAAAATTCAACATCAAAAACTTGGCTCAAAACAGGCATGTGCTAGGACTTTTGGCAAAACAAACATAAAAGATAGACTTTAAATATAAGGATGATTTAGTCTAAAAAATATGAAACACTTTGGCATAAACTTGGCATTAAACTTTAGACATGAACTTTATCAATTGGAATAAGTCATGAAACAAAAGGCACAAAGACAATAGACTATTTCTCCCAAGTTTAGGAACAAATAATAGTTTTCAAATTAGGTAAAGAATTAACCTAAGTTATAAAACCTAAAATGGAATGATCAATGTCTAAGCCCAAATTAAATAAGGCATAAAAATAAACCAATCAATGTTTTTATTTGAACTTATCAATGGTTAATTGAAAACCCAACTTAGGAAACTAGGCTTTTTTTAATCAAGTAACAAGCTAGATAGAATGAAACAACATAATGACACTAGGCAAAGATCCAAAAGGAACACATGGATTGGTCTCTCAAAATTTGAAATTTTGACACAAGGAAACTAATTATATGAAGTTATTTGAGTAGTGTAATGATGTTATTATGCTCTAAATGTGTGATTTATGGTTTATTTTAAGACTTCAAGGCACAAAAATTGAAATGGATTGGACAACATAATGTCACCATTTCCAATCAAGTGAAACACACACAAAGATTTGTCAAAAAGACTAAGGTAAAATTATGGTATAAAATAAATGACATAACACCTATTTAAAAAATAGATTAATATGGACAAAAAACTCATTTTGATGTGGGAGGAAAAGCAAATATATTTAGACTCAAAAAACTAAGCAATAAAAAGACATAAATGTCTAAATGTAATGTTCTATATCCTATAATTGACAAGGTTGCTTTGTATCACTAGATTTAATATATATAAATTCTATTGGATGGATTTTAAGTGTTAATACAAAAATAAAAGTGCATGAAGTAGTATGGTTTTTACACCCCCTTCTCCCAATAGATTGTATGATGACATGGAACTTTGAGCTACTCGCCTTGCATCAATAATATGTTTGTGACAAGTGTGGTTATTCTAGAACTTAAATTTTTGATAATCTAGATGGTCCCAAGTGTGATTAACACTAGATATACCTAATTTTAATTATTTTCATATATTTTAACTTAGTATGAAAGGGTATATTCCTTTGCATAGTAATTCTATCTATGTAATGCTTAAGGGAATCCTCTGGTTAACTTAGCCTGAATCAGGTTTTTGTTATCATTGGAGAGGTTAGCCACACAACCCCTAATAAATCACATTATATGTGTCCTAATTTATATACCCCATCATAGATTGGGGTTGAAAAAATACTGAGAGATGAAACCTCAGGTCAAATATTCTATAAAGAACTCATGAGGAGGTTATGAACTCTCGATCACAAGTCAAGTACATAAAATAAATGACCAAGTGAAAAGACATTAAAGGTTGTGTTTAGATCACCCAAACCATATAGGTTTTTGGGATAGCCTTAAAAATATTCTTTTAACACCTTGGAATAAGGCATAAATCCAAATAAAGGGCACTTTTGGTCACCCAAGTTCCCTAAAGGGGATTAGGAGAAAGCATACATACCTTTTTCAATTTGCAAAAATAAAAAACTTACAATCAAATTAAAAAAAAAAAAACTTTTATGAGTCATCTAACTAATTTCATAATTAATTTTATTACACCAATATGAAATATGAATTAAATTTGGCCCTTTAGCCTTAGTTGAAAACTTGTAAAACATTTCACAAATAATCCAAACATAAAAACAACTAAATTCCTTTTAAACACCAAATAAAATGTTTACAACTAAACCACTTTCACATTTATGCATCTTTTTTCTTAGGTCCTAAAAATTTTAAAGGGTTTCTAAGATTTTGTGAAAAATTTATTCCATTTGAAGGTAACATGATATCATATTCTAAAACTTTAGGAGAAAACATGTGGTTTTAAAAAAAACATAAAAAATAGAGTCCAGATGACCCCAAACAAATCTATAAAAGATGGCCTATTAGTCTCAGGTATACACAGTGAAAAAATGAAATTTTAACTACAAAAATGCAACTATAAGTGTAAAAACTCAAATATACCTACAAAACTACAATTGTAAGTGCAAAACTACAACTGCAAGTGCAAAAATACAACTGTTCCTATGAAACTACAAGTGTAAGTGCAAAACCACAACTGCAAGTGCAAAAATGCAATTGTACCTACAAAACCACAACTATAAGTGAAAAAACACAACCTTAACTTCAATATTTCAATTCCATAGATAAAAACTATAACTACATAGAGCGACTTCCCAACTTCTAGAAAACATCTCTTGGCCATCAATTTCCACTTATTTTGGTCATCAGTCTCAAATTTTTACATGAAAATCATTAGTAGAATGGTTTTAAAGGCTTTATTGATAGTTTTGTGGGGTGAATGTCCCACTAAGTGTGCCATTTGTGATCATAGGAATCCACTAAGGGAGTTTAGATCAAGTGTTAGTTTAAGAAATTAAACTCAATAAAAACACACTAACATTAAAAATTACAAGCCTAAATCTTAACAGTAAGCTTAGTTAACAAAAGAAAAATGGAAACACAACTAAAATTCAAAGACAAACAATATTTTATCTTCCTTGAAATCTCCAAATGCATTTTTTAGTGGATTTTGTTGATTTATGATTCAAAGAGTCTTTGGAAATGGAGTTTGTGTAACTCCTCTCCTTGGCACCATTGGTTTGTGTTGTGGTTTGGCTCAGTATTTTGGCATTATAACATTACTGGTATGAATCTCATGCAATAAAAATTAAATTATAACTCTAAAATATCCAAGCTTTTAAATTTAATAGGCAATGGTTTGTATTTATATTAAATGGATATAACCCCAACCCAAGGTGATTCAAGGTGGAGTTAAGGCTTGGAATGGGCTCAAACCTAACCTAAGTGTGTTCAATATAATCCTAGTAGATTTAATAGTTGTCACATAATAGGTATTTGTAATTAATAGGCATGGGTTTCCTAAAGGATATATTTAAGGATATTTCTCAAAAGGTTTGACAATTTACAAAGGTAATCATGAAAATCTAAGATATTTCATATTTTGAATTTACTTTTTTAGTTATTCATTATTTACACATGGATAATTCAACTAGGCATTTAATTTAGTTTATATTATTAATTAATTTTGATTAGCCAATTTTCTCTTTCATGATTTGATTTAAGTTCATGTTCCCAACTTAATAGGTCCATAGGCCAAATTGACTATTGTGATGCCACAAGATGCATAGGGATGATCCATGAGAGGTTATGGTTGTATATGATAGGATACCCTAATTATGGTTGTCTCAATATGAATATGAATTTTGACAAATGATGCACAAGAAAATTTGGGATTTCAAGTGATTGCTAGGACTAATTTGTAATGGTTATTATAAATTAGTCTAAAGTTTGGTTGAAGGCTAGTGGTGGCTATTTTTAGGTGTCTACAACATCAACCAAAAAAATAATCATTAAGTTGCCTTCAAATTATCTCATTGCTTATAACTCAAATACCACTCATCATGCATCTTTACCTAATGCACATTGACATTAATTACATCAACCTTGACATCAATGTCAACACTTCTCAACATAGCCTCCCTCCTTATAAGAGAAAATGAAAATGTGCTTTTCCCTAGATTTGGTTCTCCAAATTTGTGTCAATGAAGATTAACATGTTACACCATCATTTCTTGTGAGCCAATGGCTTAGGCTCATAATATTGGTTAATTTGTACAAATAAGTGAAACTTTTCGATTACAATTTCTACATATTAAATTTGTATAAATGAAACTTGAAAATGGTGGTCTTGGCTCACGTATTTATAACTTTTCAAGCTTGTTTAGAATCAACCATGACCATCCATATTGAGATAAAGATGTGTGGTCATGGCTTGAATCAATTTTGGAGGTACAAGACATAAATATGACCATTAATATTGGGAGTAATGGGGCATTGATAAGGCATGGGAGGGCTTAATCTATATATTTATCCCATTAATGGTTTATGGATACTAATGCATTCATGATGTCATAAGAGGATGAAAAATTGATTAATGAATTTAGAATAAATAGGTATTCAACAACTTTCATGGAATTTTCACTTAGGATCTGGATTTGGTTTAATTTATTTAAGTGACTATTGTAGCATAGAATTTCACCCTTGTGGGAGATTTTTTTAGTATCTCTCACTCCTAGCTAAAATATTGGAACAACCTTAGACTATGTGTATCTTGTAGTGAGGTTAAACCTTCGAAGAAGACTGACTTCCTCTTCTAAATCACCTAAACTATTACTTCTACTTGGAAAAGAGATAGAAAGGAGGTATAAGATTACTAAGAGAACTAAATGAGGAAATACACCAAATTAATTTACACTCACATAATCTTGAAATAAACACTAACTCAACATAAGACATTTTTTGTTCACACAACCTCATAAACTAGGTAATTTGAATAAGTACTTCTTAAATTAGGCTCACCATGTAACAAAGGAAACAAGAGGAGTTATAAACCTCACCCATCATCCATTAATTATATAAAAATATCACATATAAACATATAGTTAACTTTAAAATACCTAAATAGAGGCAAGAAATAAGGATAATAGACATGGTAGAATACTTCTTCATAAGGCCACCATGTAGAAGCTTGATAAACACAATTTAGAGGAAAGAGTTAGGTGAATAATGATCTTTATTGCTTTAAAAGTTATTTCTTGAAAATTTTGATAGGGTTTCACCTTATAAAATGAGAATATATTACAAAAATGGATGAAAATTGGGAGATATAGGAGAAAAGGGAAAAAAGGGAGAACAAGAAACTAAATAGAATTAAATAAATGAGATGAAACCACTTATATGGAGTCTTACCACCGTTGGATCAATTATAACTAATAACTTCTCAACAAACTAACCCTCATTAGTCCAAATAGCCTTCAATCCCTCTCATTGGCTTATAAACACACTAGAAGACAAGACTTTTTAAGGATGATGATGTAATGATCCACTCAAAAGGGAAAATTATCCATAGACTTTTAAAACTTATTTAATGCTCCATTTTCTCTCCCAAACCTCCGAAAATCTCTTCTTTGTACTTCTACACCCCCCTCAACTTTCTCTTTTAGAAGGTGCTTGACAAAAGTTAGTTAACTTGGAATAAGATGATTAACTGACCATGGAAGATAAGTTATAAAGTTTGATTTTTAAGTCTGTCTTCTATATTCAAATTGACTTTACTCCTCCAACCTGAAATAAACTCCATGAAACTTGCAACTCTCATAGACCCCATTGATGAAGATCATAAGCTTGAACCACCCTTAACCAGCTACACTGCAACCTGCTTCCAAGGCCATTTGGCACCTTAAAGAGTACTTATATACCTTTAGAAGACATATAGATATTTGTAGCATGAATATGATGAAGAAAATGAATATTTGGAAAACCTTCAATACCTACAACAATGTTGGAAATCACCTTTAAACCTACAATATTTCATAAAATGTTAAAAAAACTAGGTTTTTGACCCTCCAACTTAGCAAGGCACCATAGAAACCCTTGTGAAGAGATCCAAGTGCCATATAAAGATTATTTATGTCCCATTAGACCTTTTCTATGGCATTATACCATTTATCTCTTTGAATACCTATAAAATTAAGAATTTTGAGTCAATTTTGACCTCTTACATACCCAAATGTGCCATATTATTCTAAAAAATAGATTATTAAAGATATTTATGGAGTAATATATTAATTCCAAGTGATTTATAAGGAATTTTGTCCCATTTTATAGACCCATGAGTCCAAAAACCTAAAACTAGTCAAAAAGCTCTTTTGTAAACTTAAACAAGCTCACATTCAAGATGATTATTCATGAAATTAATACACCCATTCCAAAAATTATATATATATATATATCCCATTTTATAGACCCATGAGTCCAAAACCTAAAACTAGTCAAAAAGCTCCTTTGTAAGCTTAAACAAGCTCACATTCAAGATGATTATTCATGAAATTAATACACCCATTCCAACACTTATACATACATACACACATACATACATACATACATACATACATACATACATATATATAAATATATATATATATATATATATATATATACCCATTCAACACCCCTAAAAATATTGGGCTCCTATGAAGAAGGTATGAAAATATACATACATAAAGATAATTGCCTACAGGGTTTGCAAGCATCCTAGACATGCTTACACTCTTAATGATTAATCATAAAATTCAGGAAATTAAGAAAACTCAATCTGAAATTAATTATGGGTACTCAAAACATACTATAATAACTTGTCCCAACTCTTCATGGTATGAAAGATACAAGCATTTGAAGAAAGGCTAAAATTTGGTGTCTTAAGCTTGAAAAAGCTCAATTTAATCCAAAGGAATAATTTGACCTTCCCAATAATATTATTTGATTCAAAATATATTAATGACACCTGAATTATCTCATAAAACCTTTTTAAATTATCAAAAACCATCTTGGCTCTCTATGCCTTTAAGACTGCATATGGCATTTTGAGCTTGCCTACGGGATTTACATGAATTTTGGAGGGTGGACACTCTTTAAATGTGTTTAATAGGATTAAAAACATATTGAAATTCTTTTAAAACACTTACATAATCTTTTAACCCTTAACCAAACATTGAAACTCCAAAAAGTGTGTCTACTCCAATAGTGACCATTATAAGACATGGAGGAGACTGTGTCAAAACATTGGGCACTTAAACTTTTAGTATGACCTTCAAGAGATTATGGATAGTTATAGTAATTAATTATAATAAATATCAAAAAATTTAAATTCCTTTGGATGTGTACTTTGTCTTCTAGACCTTTTTTTACCAAAATTTACCTTGAGCTACCTACATGCTTCTTCCATGCCTAAACTTGTATTTCTTCAAAACTTTTCTTGATACCCATAAATATGATAAATTCTATATGATAAAATAGGTTTAAAATATCATATTATACCATTTTATAGGTTTTGACAATTTTGGGTGATAAAATAGGTTTTGTCAATTTTAGGTGCTAATAAGAAGTTTAGACTTTATAAAGGTCATAAAATGGTATAATATGATGTTTTAAACCTATTTTATCATATAAAATTTATCATATTTATGGGTATCAAGTAAAGTTTTTAAGAAATACAAGTTTAGGCATGGAAGAAGCATGTAGGTAGCTCAAGGTAAATTTTGGTAAAAAAAGGTCTACAAGACAAAGTACACATCCAAAGGAATTTAAATTTTTTGATATTTATTATAATTAATTACTATACCTATCCATCATCTCTTAAAGGTCACATTATCACAAATTAGCACACATTATCATATAAAATAGGTCTAAACTTCTTATTAGCACCCAAAATTGACAAAACTTCAACTGGCCTCTAATGGCTACCTTCTTGACTACAATAGGACTATGTATGAAAAAAGAGTAATTTAACCCTTAATATAACCTTTAGGATGGAATTGGATTATTTTTTTCTGTCATGGATACCATTAATACCAAATTTAATTCTTTGAATGAACTTGTAGATGCCCCAAAATGACCAATTCCTCCAAGGCATGCCCTAATTGTGATCATGATTCAACATAGGGTTGACTGTACTAAAACAATGAATATTTACCATTGTAAAAAAACTTAAAAATTAATTTTAATAGGTATAATGTTTCATAATTATCCTCTCCACCAAATTTTATGATTAGATCATACATTTTTTGGCATGTAGGTCTATTTTTTCAAAAGCTCGTGACATGTGCCTATTTGGTCAAATTTAAAAACTAAGTTTTTATTCATTTGGACTTGGTTTTATATTTATAATGATGATTTTTCCTATAATAGGTCATGAATACTTCCATTTTCATTTATTTCACCTTTCATTGGTTTTCCTTCAACCTCATGCCACCTCTCTCAAGATCCTACTTCCTTAGGAACCCTGTTTGTATGTAACAACAATATTGTAGGTGTGTGTTTATGAGGGTTGAACCTGATAATAAACTTTATTGGGATAAATTAATCATTAAGTTTACCTAAAATCACTTATTTTTATTCTTTTAATCATCTCAATTCAACATGAAGTTCAACTATTGACCACGATGTCATCAAACACCAAGAGCTTGTAGATAGGTCTAGGTTTCTCATGACTGTAGTTCCTTATTTCTAAGGTCTATGAATAGTTTTTTTTGTTATTTAATATATATCTTATTCCTCATAATTATCCTATATCATCATGAAACTCCTTGAAGAGCCACTGTATTACCTCCTCTAGCTTGTGGATAGGCATATGTTCTTAAGGTTATAGGTTTAGCTTGACAATAATTTTGATACATCATTAGGTGTCTTAGGAATCTTATCAATATGATAATTATGAGTATAAATAATTTTTATCTCATTTATTTATAAATATTTAAGAATTAATTATCTTAGATCACTATTTTTATAACTTTTTGACAATTTAAAAATTAGACTGTGCTCGAGCACAACTATAGGTGTACTATGCAACTCAATCACTATAAGATAGTACATATAATCATAATGAGAGTGTATTATATAATTTATTAATTTATTACTCATGGATCATACATGACCAAGATATATCCATACCCACTATATTCCCACCTTCTTCATGCTTGAAAATGACTTATTTGTCTTAAAATCCCTTGAATGATTGTATATGATGTATGAGGTGGTTAGCTATAGCATTAAGTTTTATAAAACCCTTACCAATATGGTTTTGATGATTTAATATCAGTTTTATCCCATTGTTTCATTATCTTAATCATGAACTTCCCTTGATCACTATATTTACATCTTCTTGGCAAGAATGTATACATGATTGTGTTCAAGTACAGCTGTAGGTATAATTTGCCAAAGTAGGGCTATAGGTACATGCTTCCACAGTGGGATGTAGTTTATATTTAAACATTAAATTAAATCATGAATGATTTTAGACCTTAATAATTTCACCAAATATGAATTAGATCATTGTCCTATAGGTGAAAACAAATTCTTTTATTGGTTTTCAAAATGGTTGCGCTTAGTATGAAGAGACAATTAAGTCAAAACCCCTAAAATGAGTAGTTAATTTCTTTGATTTTTAAACCATAGTTGTATATGGATATATATCAAGAAAATTCATTGGTTAAAACATAATATCCTCTTTATTTTGAATTCCACTATAGGAAACGATAACCTCTATATTTGATAAACTTACCTACAACTCTATTGGAGCTCCAACTAGCAACTTGATTGTTTAGCCTATCAATACTCTGATGAAATATTGAGGATTGATGATAAATTTCACTTAAAATTTGTTTATGTGTCATAAGGATGAGGAGGTGAATTATCCCTCTAACCCAAGTTATTCTCTTATATTGATCAAATTACCATTACACAAGGATAATAAGGAAAATAGGTTTTATACCATAAGTAAATTCTTAGAAGGAATTGGTTGATGAAACCAATTATAATAGGTACTATTTGAATCTAAAATAAATCCTATAAATTCATTCTTTCTCATTGAATTTTTATGTAAAGAAACAATGGAAAACTTGGACCTTGTTTGGATGAATAGGCCATTTAGATACCCTTCAACTGTTAGTGACTCTTCATAAATATGGGGAGATCAACCAAACCAAAAATAACACATTGTGGAAGGTTGTTATGGTACCTATCAATTACCAAAATATTATGGCCCAACTCTCTCTCCTCTGACCATACTGAGTGAAAACTTGAGGCTCTCATAGAGCTTTCTAAAACTACCCAAACTAGTTTTTCCTTAGCATAAAGAACCAGAAGTATGCCTATGCAATATAACACTTGAGAAAAACAATTATTCTATAAATGAACTTTCATTATTTTTAGAAACCTTATTAAATGTATGTATCTCAATTAATAATAGAAAACTTTTTTCATGCCTAGTTTACAACCAATAGGTTTTCCTTGCCTCTACTAGTTCTCAAGAAATAATATGATTTCAAGGGCATATAAGAGGATATTAAGGACACCATGAATGCCTACATTTGATAATTTATCACATGCATAATTTAAATCCTTCAAAAACCTATTCTACTAAAGTTCTAAAATGCATCCTTTTACTCCTAAACTCCTCTCCTCCACTCTAAATGACTTCAAATGATCTTGAACATGCCTAAAATGGTAAAACATTCCATAATGAGGTGGGAAGAATTCAAAACCAATTTGACTTCCTGAAAAATTTATTTTTTAACTTGAAAGTTCTATTGTGAGGACCCTTAAGTCATCTAATGGACTTTTGGGGCTCTTTTGGGAATAATTGCTTCTCTAGGCCTCATTTTTGGCTCATTAGAATATCTAAGACTTTATTCAGGCCTAACTCATGCTATTTAATTCTTAATCACCATGGAAACCTATTAGATCCTTCACTTATAGTTTTAGACCTATTTCTAGGATTTTTCCATAAACCCACCAAATTCACCTTAAAGGTTGCTTAAAATTCTTCAAAAGATTTCAATTGACATGTAATAGGGTCATGAGGATTTTGTCCTCATTCTACCATTGGATCACCCACTTAAAAATAACCCTACTTAGCTTCTCACACCACACTAGGACCTCTCATATACTACACTACACTATCAAGTTAGGAATAGAAAGGGATTAGTCATGGGGGTAGAAGGTTATTGAAGGGTCCAAGAGAGTGGTCTGATCCATATAGGAAAAAATTTCATATGTGAGATAATTTTGGCCATCATTTTTCATGACCTCTTTAGATTGCATGCATGTTATTCAAAAGATTAGTTACATTATCTTATCCATTATGCATATGTGGTCATGAGCCTTTTTTTCCCAATTGATATGACATTATTACAAGGTTATCCATTTTTAAAACATTATTTTGAAGCAACAAAGACAAAAAAAACAAAAGCAACATTGTGCCCAAGGAACTTATAGAAGGGAAACACACAACTAAAAAGTATGTACACAAGACACTTAGAGGAAAACATGAAAAACTATACCTACTAAGGTAGATTCCCAATTGAAGTGCCCACTCACTTTTCCTCATGCCAAAAAATTCTAAGGCATTATATAAAATTATTGTTCTTGGTACACCAAACCTCGATACTATGTTAACATAAAAGTCCAACACTACTATTTCATTTTTTATTTCAAGGTAATTACTCCCCCTACCTGGTAAAGTAATCATTAGTAGTGAGTAACCAATTATGTCCTCCATTTGAAGGTGGATAGATCATTCCTATGAAGTCCAAACCCAACTTCATGAAGGGTTTCTCCACTTGGATTAGGTTGAGAGGAAGGCCTACCAACCTTTGATTACCTACAAAGAGAGCACATTTTTTACACTTTCGCACCCATACATATGTATCCTTGAAGAGGCTAGGATAATAATAACTAGCCCTCATTACTTTTTATGCTATAGTCTTTAGAGAAAAATGGCCTCTTATAGGCCCATCATGGAATTTATCCATGAGCTTGATCACTTGGTCATAATCTATGCACCTTAGAATCACTCCATTGAGGTCTTTTATGAATATAACCCCATCATCTTATGTATAAGGTATGGAATGAAGTCTTAAATAACTTCTCTTTTCCCTATCCATACCTTGAGGGCACTCACATATTATCAAGAAATTTTTCAGACCCTGGAGCTAGCTAATGTGAGGTGAAGGTGCATCTATTTGTGAGTTGTCTTGTGTCACCAAAAAAACCTCTTTATCTTCATGAACATAATCCAACATGTCCTCACACAAACCTTTTCCTCTCACTATATTAGTGACCTTGATCTCCACATCATATTCTATGACCTTGTTAATCTAACTGTCCCTCTTCTCATTCAAGTCTTTGTTAATAAGGAAGTCTCTCACTCCAAAATGACACACCATAAGATAGATTTTTCTATTGGAGAGTATTGTTATACAATTTTTAAGGCCTATTACCACTACACAGACATGATTTTCTACAAAAATATACCTTAATTCATACCCTTCAAGCCCTTGATTAAAAAATTCAATTAGCTACTCAAATCATTCACCATTATTTTTCATCAGCATAGCTGATATATTATCAATATTGGCAAAGGCATACAATATGAAATCCCTTGAGAAATCAAAATGCATGAGTGTTGGATCTTGGGTAACGGCTTGCTTGATATCCTTAAATCCTATTTCACCTTCATTTAACCAAGTGAATACTTGATTATTATTTATCATAGTAGTAATGGGCTTGAATAAACTTGCAAAACCAAGTATACACCTCATGAATTTTATCTTCCTAAGGAGACTTTGAAGTCCCTTCTTATTCTTGGGTAAGGATAATGCCAAGATGGCACCTATTCTATCAAGATGAATTGTTAGTCATTACTTTGAGATAATATATCCCAAGAGTTTACCCTCATGGATATAAAACACACACTTCTTAGGATTAAATGAGATCCCATATTCTCTTTATCTCTCAAAGATAAATCTTAGGTGGTCCAAGTGTTCACTAGCTTTCTTGGAGAAAAATGTTATGTCATCCAAGTAGAGAAGCACCATCTGATTTAGTAATCCTTGGAAATACTTTTCCATGGATCTTTTAAAATTTTCCCTAATATTTTATAGGCCAAAAGGCATCTTATAATAATCATATGTGCCCCACTTTGTGGTGAAGGAAATCTTGTATTGGTTTTTTTCTCTTGCCATCACCTAGTTATATTCTGAGTACCCATAAAAAATAGAGAAGCATTATGAACTAAAACTCATTTGAAGGAGTTTCTCCATAAATGTTAAGGGGTAATTATCTTTAAAAGAGACCTTATTAAATTATCTAAAGTATAAATTGGGTAATTATCTTTAAAATAGACCCTATTCAAGTATCTAAAGTAAACATACAACTAGATCTCACCATTCTTATTTGTCATAAGTACTAGGTTGGCTACCCATAAGGAGTGCTTAATGGGGAAAACTATATTGGAATTGATCAATTTATTGAACTATTTCCTTATTATATATTCAATTTTTGGGTTGATAGGCCTTATCTTTTACCTAACACGCTTTGCATTGGCCTCTGACTCTATAGTGTGTTGGGATAGCTTGGGATTAAATCCTCTCAAATAACTATATTCCCAGTCAAATATGTCTAAATATTCCTTAAAAATTTCAATGAAATCATGATTTTCTACCACATTTATTACCTTTTCAAGCTTGAGTAGATTCTCTTTGAAGATAAGGACTCTTTCATAGTTATCTTCATTATTTGACATCAATTTCTTGTCTTTCCTCATGTGATCTCCCTCATGGAAAAGACCTTTAAGGGTGAGAAAACCGTTAAGAAGTTTGTTAGACCTTAGGTGAAAAATTTGGTCTTCATATTGATGTTGAAATTTACCTTGGTTCATTAAGCAAATTTTTACCTCTTCTTATAAGAAACAAGCAATATTATTATTATTATTATTATTATTATTATTATTATTATTATTATTATTATTATTATTATTATTATTATTATTATTATTATTATAATTATCAAATACCTGCCAATAGCCTCATTGTCTAGAACTAATGGCCTTACTACCACTTTAACATGTGGCTATATTTTGGACTTCTTCAGCTCATTTGGGATATTAAACTGAGCCCCTATAGTTTCTAGCCTATCAACATGCTGATTTTACTCTCTTGGTACTACTTGAATGTTGAAAGCTTCAAAGTCTTCAAGTATGTACCACATTCTATGTTTATAGGATCTCATTAAGGGATTATTTTTGGTGTTTATAAATATGACATTATGTACCATCAACTCACTATCCCCATATACTTGTAACTAATTTATTCCCCTCTCACTAGCCCACTAAAGGCCATAGATAAGGCCCTCATACTCAGGTGTATTGTAAGAGCAACTGAATTGGAACCTATAAGATGAAAAGTAATTGAAATTAGAGGGGGATATCAACATCATACTTTTAACTACTCCATGCTTGTTCCTTAAGCCATCAAGCATCTTCTTGTGGCCTAGTGAGGGATAAAATGAACTCATTATCTTCATGCAAGAAATACACTCCCAAGTCTCTTTCTTCAAAACCATCCAAATTGTTAAGTAGATGATTTTCACTATATAACTCATCTAATAACATATCAGGTATCCCCTCAGGATGAGTATCTAATTCATAACCAATAAGGTGATCATCTTCATTTAAAATGGTACAATTGATGTTTTAGCTACTTAGCGCATAAGTTTCATTGTGAAATTGGGTAATAGGATCAGATTTGATAGAAACCTTGGTCCCATACATTATTATAAAATAAATTTAGGACCAATATAATAATAAATAACCCTTAGTTTTAGCTATGAAGTCTCTAGATAAGCATAATAGAGTAAAATGAGGAGACACCTATAAAATCAACACATCTTGAGCCACTAAAACACTAGGAAAATCATGGAGAGTCAAGTTTATACCTTTGATAATACTATATGGTTTGGTATAAGATCCATCAAGATACAAAACTCCCTTAGATTAGGGTTCATACTTCAAACCAAGTTAATATGCTATTGAATTTGGCATCATTGAAGTACTTAATCCACTATCTAACATGTAGATTTATACCAAGGAGTCACTAATGATTATAGAAATGTAAAAGGGATGAGGTTTGACCACTTTGTTTGATTATCCTTCATTAGTCCCTTTGGTTGTATTGGCGAAAACCATGTTTTCCTTGCTTGGGTACTTCTTACAAAAATTGATCTTTGATAAACCTTTTTGAAGGATATCCACCTGACTAGGCATAAAAAGCATGTCCCACATTGGAATAGTCAAGTTGGAATTTTTAATTTGTTCAACAATATTAATGGGAAAACCACCAAATTTTGCTTGTGCTTTGGGAGCCATAATGATACTTTAAACTTGTGAGTTTTGGGGTATAAAGGTATTCCTTCGATTCTAATTTTTTTTAGTTAGTGGAACCTCTAGGGAAATAGTAGTTTCCTTTGGATTTAATATTAAATGATTAATACTAGGAGACTCTTTTATTTATTTTTGATTAAAATCCATGTTTCTTATTTTGAAACTTGTATTTGTTTCCACTAGAATGTTTGCTTGGATAGATCTAGCTTGTTGATTGGATGCATGGAATTATTCTTGTTCATAATTAAATACTGGAGCACCTAACTAGTTTGGACCTTCATTAGGCCCTTGGCCTTGTTGAGGCTCTTTAGGTTTTGTCATCATAGGTACATCAATTTTCTAAACCATAAGAGCTTGATTGAATCCATAGCTATCACCCTACTACCATTGATCATTGAAAGACTAATTAAACTCAGTGTTTAGGATAATGGATTAAATGAATGACTGATTCCAAGGCATATTACCCTCATCTTCTTCAGTAATGTTAGTTGAATAGGGAAAAAATTATTATAAGTATTGTAGCATTCTGATTATAATTATGTTTCCTAGCATGGTTAGGTTGCCCTTGCCCTTGGCCTTGGAAATTTCCCTTGTATTGTGGCCTATTTCCTTAATGAGACTCATGAGGCTGATATAGATATTAATAAGGTATATTGAATTGATATTTATTCCTCTTCGCATTCACTAATTCATTTCCCAATGATTGAAACATGATCTTAAGTTCTTAGAAGCTCTTATGTTCTTAGGAGCCACTAGATTGACTAGTTGAAGCCTTTTCCTTCTTAGGTGTAGGTATGGAAACCAATGTTGGAATAGGAGGAATGGTAGTAAGGGGAGGAATAACAATAAGATGTGGTTGAATATTATGAAATGAATGCATTGGTGGCCTAGGTATAAACTTACCAACTTGTACTAGACTATTATCTGCTATGATTTCCACCTCATAACAATTTAGATTGTGTTTCCTCCCATAGATTGAATCATTACAATAATATCATTATTGAGATATTTTTGATAGTAAAGGAAATAATAGTTAGGATTAGGCTTAATAAAGATTGGAATCCTATCCCATGTCTTCTTAAACTTGGAATTGAAATCCTATATAATCTCATGAGGAGTCATCTTGATTGTAATTTACTACTTAGTAAGTAACAAGTGGTCACTCTTTTCTTAAAAACTTTTGCATAAAGCACCTCCTAATTGATCCCATGATGTGATGGAATTAGAAGTAAGGTTTATATACTAGTCTAGGGCATTTCCCTTGAAAGAGATGTACAACAACTTGATAGCCACATTATCTTCATTGATGTCATGAATATTGTAAAAGCTGGATATATCTCTGATGTGCTCAAAAGGGGTTGTAGATTGGTCTCCCACGAAATAAGGAACACTTTTAAGAGCTACCATTAGGATAGGGTCATAATTATGTCCAAAATAATTTGACCATTGAAGGCCATAAAATGAAAATCTCTAAGGGCATCCATGGTTGTGAAAGGACCCAATAAAGATATTTGTGTGCGCCAAATTTCAGATTTGATAAATATTACTAAACTTAGTAAAAAAACCTAAAAACTAATGATAAAAATAATAATAGATAACATAGGTAAAATTATAATGACAAGAACATTCTCACCTTCATTTTTACCTCCTTACAACTCCATTAAAAGACTTGAAAATGGATTTGTGATTGCATATTAGACATGGATTTTTGACATTATGATGGCAAGATTATGGATTTATGGATGATAGATCAAAGATTAGATTTGGAATGAATACTTCACAAGCTTTGTAGATTTTTTGATTGCTAATTAGACATGAAGGCTTTAGGACATTGATATTTTATATACCATAGCTTATGCATGGCTTTAATTTTAGATATGAGAAATATTACTAAACATCATAATAAAACCTAATACCTAATGAAACCAATAACAATGGATAAAAGAGGTAAAATTATACTAACAAGAACATTCTCACCTTAATTTTTAGCTCCTTACAAATCCATTCTAGGATTTTCAAATGGATTTGTGATTGCATATTAGACTTGGATTTTTTACATTATGATGGCAAGATTATGGATTTATTGATGATAGATCAAAGATTATATTTGGAATGAAGACTTCATAAGCTTGGTAGATTGTTTGGTTTCTAATTGGACATGAAGTATATAGGATATTACTACTTTATTTACCATAGCTCAAGTATGGATTTAATTTTATATTTGAGCAATATTAATAAACATCATAATAAAACCTAAAACCTAATGACACTAATAAGAAAAGATAAAATAGGTAGAATTAGACTAAAAAGAACATTCTCACCTTCTTTTTTACCTCTTTATAACTCCATTCCAAGATTTAAAAATGTGTTTATGATTTCATATTAGACTTGTATTTAAATATTATGATGGAAAGATTATGGATTTATGGATGATAGGTCAAAGATTAGATGTATTATAAAGACTTCGAAAGCTTGGTATGTTGTTTGGTTACTAATTGGACATGAAGGCTTAACAATCTTTCTAGTGTGTTTAATATAGCTCAAGCATGGATTTTTATAGAATAATGGATGGAATTTTAGGGTAAATCTAAAAAATGGAGGGAATTTTAGGGGAATTTTATAATTATTTATAAGTCTCTATTTTAGAGACTTATAGACTCTTATAGGAGCTTCTGTAGTTTTAGAGGCTTCTAAATTAGTTTAGGGAATAATGAGAGATTGGATGGGAATGAATAAGGTTTAGTATTCATAAGGATGTAGGAAAGGATAGGGTGTAGGCTATTAGGTGGGTATGTGGGGTCATGGGAATTTAAAATTCCCAAATAATAGGTAAGTGGGATTAGATTAGGGTAATAGGGATTAAGAAGAATTAATGAAGCAGTGGGATGAGTACGGTTAATGGAAAATAGAAGGGATATATTAGATAAATGGATAGAAAATGGATAAGTTAGCAAGATAAATTAGATTAAGTGAAATTAATGTCAATTAATAGAAATATTAGTGATAATAATATAAGAAAGTGATTTTAGGTGTATACATTTTTCCCATATTTGAAATGGAATTATGAGTGGAGTGAATTAAAAGGAGCAATGGTATTTCAAAGAAAAACCATGTCATGGATGAATGTTAGTAGATGATGTTAGGGGATATGATGCCCCCTCAAAGGGATGTGTGGGGAATAATAAAATGTATGGAAACTCAAAATAAGAATTGATGGGTGGGATAATATAAATAGATGGAGGGATGGGATGTGAGATGTGAGATAGAGGATGAAGAGGATAAGTTTAACTTGAGCAATGAGATAAAAATTAATGATGCCCATAAAAAAGACACATGTAGTAGAGATGATGGGTGTCATGGTTTTTGACACATCCCAAGGGGAAATAAATCATAATAGGATGATAATAATATTAAAAGGAAACAATATTTAGACATATCTCATGAAAAGACACATGCAAGGGAGAGATCTAGGCTAAGATAAAATAATTATTTGATCAGATTGATGATGGGTGTAGCTCAAAGCTAAATCAATCAATATGATATATGTGATGATAGGGAAGAAATGATATGATCGAGTGACCAAAAGATAAGACTATATTACATCAAGAAAATGAGTCATAATGTGATGATGCCCTAAAAAAGGACACATGTAAGTGAGAAATAATCAATCAATTATTGATGGAAGAATAAATGGAAGTTTTTATTTCTGAGCCCAATCAATAGGTGTGGGTGATTGATGAAAAGATTAAGGAGATGATTATGAAGATGGTGATTTATCAATATAATAATTGATGAATGATTAATATTATAGCTCAAATATTAGGCTGATGCAAGACTTGAAGATGATGAAATATGATAGAGATTTGATGATGGATGATGATATAAGAGGAGATAGTGATTGAGCTACCCTTGTACACCAAAAAGTGGCCAATTTTTCCTACATAGTCCCAAAAGACCTTAAGAAGATGTAGTTATGACTAGGATATGATGATGATCATGATTAGTGATTAGAAACTGATGATGAGGATGATTAGACTTGTTAGTGATTAAATGTTATGATTTAGATGATGAGATGAAGATGATAAGGATAAAATCTGGGATGTTAGTTGGATAAGTAGAGAGGATTAGATTAGTGATGGGAATAAGGATAATTAGATGATTGATTTGGGTGGAGGTGATCAATTCATCATAAATTTTATAAGTCTTATCATAGTCTAAGCAATCCATTAAATATATCACTTGAACATATGCCCCATGATATAATTACAACCAAGAGGAAAGTGTGTTAAAGTGCATGGGTAAATGGTTAACTCTACATCCTCAAGGGTACTTTTGGTATCCTCATATCATCCTACTTCATTTCCTAATAGACAAAAAAAATAAGATGCAAACAAAACATGAGATAAAACAAGTTATATACATGAAGAAAACAAGACAAACAACAAACAAGCAACACACAAAAGTATCTATTTGTAATGTAATAATGTCTTATCTAATGATAGGATGAATTATTAGGTGATGGGTTGTACTAGGATGATCATGATGTGATTGTGGAATTAGGATTGTCTTAGATTTAGAGAGGGTGATCATAATTAGGATTAGGCTAAGATGTTTCCCCTAGTTGTGGATAGAAAGATGAAAGATGGTAGTTCTTTGAATAATAATTTTGTCTTGAAATTGAATTTAAAAGTATCCAAGGAAGGTGGTTTATAAAAGTGATGACCAAGGATTACAAATAAAAAAAGCCTTACAAGATTCCAATCTAGCAAAGAGATTAGAAAAAAAATAGGAGCAAATACCTTCAATACTAAAAAAAATGATTGGATTGGTGATATATATGAAAATAAATTGATAAAGAAAATCATGGGATCAAGTACCTTTCACACTAGAAAAGTAGTGATTGGATGGGTGTTAGGTGTGAAGAGGCACTAATAAGGAGTGATGGGTGTCAAATTAAAATCTTTGACAAGGTGATGAATGTTAATAATACTTAGTCAAAAGGATGAGGAAGATATAGGGAGATGGGTGACCATGTTGATTTGGTTCCACGACTAAATATGATATTAAAATATGGGAAAACATGAGAAGGATGGAAATACATGAGACTAAGGGATTAGGCATAGGACAAGACACAATGGACTATTTTTTGCCTTTTCAAAATTTTATGATTTTTAGGGTTTTTGACATTTTTTACTTTTTAGGGACTTTTGGGACATGTATGTATACTAAAAAAATGGGTTTAATAACAAAGGGAATACCAAGATTAGTAACTACAATGAAGATGGATGGTTGTATGGATGAGTGACAAGAGGATAAACATGATGTGGCAAAGGAGATGAGGACTAAGGAAGAATGGACTAGGAATTGCTAATGACCACATCATGAAGGAACCAGATGTTTAGTCACCTCAGTGTCCACTAGAAAATATGTTAAGATGGTTTTGGAATAGTTATCAAGACACCTTATACATCCTTATGAAGGTCAAGATAAGAGTGACATGATATGATGATGGATGAGCAGTAAGAAAAATAGATGGAGGGAATGAAAAAATTATGGTTTAACAAGGGATATGAAATGGACATATTTCCACCCCAAGTGTGGAGAGATAATGTAGATAATAGATTATTTTATCATGATGTCAAAAACTAGTTTTCATCATGGAACTTGCCCAAGGTGCCAGAAGACTAGTTTTCACCATTGGATGAATGTTTTTTTGACTTTTGTGATTTTAGATGGCACCTCAATTTATTGGTTGTGGGGATGAGATAAAAGAATGTTGATAGTGGAGGTGATCTCTATCCAAACCCATTTCTAGAGATGTGTGATGCTAAGATCATGTTACTATGAATGGATTCTTGGATGTCTTGGTAGCCTTTATTGATTCTTGATTTAGCATATTCTAGACATTTTGTCTAGGTGTCTTTATAACCCTTATGAGGGATAATTCTACCTAAGGATTGGAGATTTGTTATGGATGGGAGTATGTCATGATTATAATGATGGGATATAGGATGGGAATAAGGAATATGATCAAGATGGATAATATGATAGGATGGGGAGAAGAAATGGGGTCTAATAGTTTCATAAACCATTGGATATGGTGGAGGGGATACTTTAGATTGGTGGCATGAGATTAAGGGATCGAAGACCTTTTTATTTGTTGATTATTTGATCTAGATATTAAGAGGATGATTGACCATGCAATTATACCTTTCAAATTTATTTGTGGATTGGATTTGATATTGATTTATCCCTTGCATGAGATTTTGGGCTTCAGTGTAGGAAATTGATTTTTGACTTGATTGATGATTATGATTTTGATGGTCCCCTAGTTCTTGATATTGGGCTTCACTAGGGGAAAACATTTTTTGACTTGGTCAAAGATTTAACTTGATGTGAATTTGATTGATGGGATAAAAGATGACTTTCTTATAGTTTGTGACTTTTGTAATATATTCCTAGACATTTTTTTAATATCATATGATGTTGAATGCAAAGGGGAACCAAACGATGCATGTTCTTATTTGTTCCCTTTATGGAGTGGGATATAGGGATTATGGAGGTGGGGTGGATGAATAATGTTGTGTGATGGATTAAGGGGCTAAGAAATAGTATAGTCCTCATAAAATTTGCTAGGACCCATAGCCTCAATGATTAAGAAATTTTTGTCAATAATCTCAAAAGAATCATTAAGACATGTGTCTAAGGTAGGATTAGATCCACTCTCACAGTCTACAATAGATAAAGAATTCAAGAATTTAGTGATGACTTTATCATTCTGAGTGGGATCAAAATATATGCCTGGTGATTGTGTATCATCTAGATTGTGGGAATCTTCAAAAGAGTAGGCATTATCATCATATACTATAATATCAATGAGGGATGATGTTTCTAATGAACAATCTATTATGGATGTTGGTGCTACACATGATTCTTGTAGTGGCTCTAATGTATATTTTGGTGTGCATGATTCTATGTTTATAGTTGGGGAGTGATTATCCATGACTGACCTCTCAACATGGGGTATTTGATGTGATGGGTGAGAGGGAGATGATGGATGAATGATAGGATGAGTAAAGAGAGGGTCATGGGAGGACTCAGGAGATATAGGGGAATAAGCATATGGGAAATGGACTTATGGTCAATTGAGGATAGATAGGATGTATTTAGCTTGGCTTAGAGGGTAAGGGATTTATCATGATTAAGAATGGGATCTTGGCATTCCCCTTCTTGTTTACTCAAGGAGAGAAATTCATCTCATTCCTCCTCAATTACTATGTCACCATGGTTGATGAGGTCTTGGACATAATTTCAAAAAAATTGACATCATTTAATGGAATGTCCCCAAGTTTGATGACAACAATATTATCAATTTGATTTATATTATGAGGGCTTAGGCTTTGTGGGATTAAGATGTCATATGAGTGGGTAGACCATCATGTTAGTAGTGATAAGTTGTTTGAAAAGGGATTCCAATGACATAAGAAGGGGAGTATAAGGGTACACTTTACTTTATGTCTTAGATGTGGAAGCATGGACTTATGATCAGATGATGTTTGATGTAATTGGGTAGATGGTTGGGTGGACAAGATTGGATTACCTTTGCTAGTAGAGAAAGGGGTAGATGGCTAGATATGACTAACATATGAAGAGGGATGGGAAAGAGACTTAAATGAAGGGGTTTGTGCTATAGGTTAAATAATTTAAATGGGGTTAAAACCTTTAGGAAGTGGTACACCTATCATAATGAATTGTAAGAGGATTTCATCCTTATTAGTAGCTATGTATTTGTCTATGAAAGTGGGCTTGACGTTCATGGTGGTGGGTAATAAAATATGGGGGACTTGTTGGGCTTGAGAGTTGGATTTGGAAGTTTTGGAATTGGAAAAAGGTGATGGTGATGTCATATTATTTGTGGATGATGAGGTTGACAAGTTGGGTCTTCCTTTGAAATTAGGATGATGGGGTGGTGATAGATTATGTTTGTTAGATGAAGGATTTGACTGGGGATAAGTATGAACTGGGGCCAAGGGGATTTGGATAGGGATAATAGATGGTGGAAGGGAATGGGATAAGGGTTGATGGTGGACTTGTTTGGAAGGTGATTTGAAGCTTATGGGGTCAAAATCATCAAGAACATGAGAACCCATATTCCATATCTATAATAATAACCCATATTTATTCTTTTTGATGTATTAATTGATTAGGGTGACTACATTAAGGAAGGATAAGATTGATTTTATGCGGCTAGGCATTGTTTTGAGGTGAATGGGATCAAGGTTAGAAGGTAGGAAAGCACATAACTCTAGTGCCTACAAAAGGACTTCATCCTTATTAGATATGATGTAATGGTCTATGAGAAATGGGTCCATATCCATGGGCATATATGATATAATATGGAATAAGAAAGGGGTTGATGTAGGGTGAGACTAGAGATTAGACAAGGCTTCTTAAACCAAGTAGGTCCAAAGGACTAATCTAGTGTGATATATGATGGTGAAGATGAGAGGTGATAAAAGATGATATTAAACTATCAATAAAGCCTAGTTTTCAATCTAGAAGAAGGATTAGGGATTTTATGGGTGTCTAGATTCAAACTATAAAGAGGATGATGTGATGGGTACTAGTCAGGAATATGAAATATGATTAGACTATATATGATTAGATTAATTGATGGGTTTTTAGATTTAAAATGACAAGGTGATAAGATGCTATAAAAATACTAAGTGGGGTATGAGATGATGATCAACATTCGACTAAGATGATAGGGTGATGTGGAAGATAATAATATATCAAGACCTTAGACCAATTTTATCAAGATGGGATAGGATTATGTGATGAATTTGATAGGATGATGTGACAAGGATAAGTATAGATGATAAGAAATGATAAAAAGGGGAATGTGGATGAGATAAGGATGGTTTTGACCTATATGTGACCTAAAGATCTAAGTAGGATAAGATGAGGATGAGGTTAGATTAGATGGGTGATGAAGGCAAGGTCAAAACAAAGGTTTTATGATGGATGATTGGAATTAAGATAGGATTTGGATGACTAGACAAGAGGTGATTAGGGTATCAGATGAATCTAGTGATAAGATGTGATTAGAGGGGTATACAAAAATTTATGCACAAGAGGGTAAGATAAGGATATACAAGATGATGATTATAATAAGCAAATGATAGGGTGGATATAGTTAGACTTGGAGGATATTAAAATAATTTGGTGATGGGAGATGGTATGATATGTGTCAAAGGACAATATGTAAGGATGATAGTGAGGTAAGGATTTATAGGATGATATGTAAAATAGGAAGATGTGTTAAGGATGTAAAAAATGTGATTAGAATTTGTAGATAGATGGGGGGTATGAATAATGATGGATGTGTATGGTTAGACTAGGATGAGAGTAATGCAAGGACAATATATAAAAGATTATGTCAAGGATGTACAAGATAAGATGTTGGTGATGGAGTTGTGACTAATGATGAGATAGGATAAGATGGAATAACTAGATTAAGATGGGATGAAGATAAAATGGATATAAAAGGACAATATGGACAAGAGTATGATGATGATGATGATGATGATGATGATGATGATGATGATGATGATAATGATGATGATGATGATGATTGGATATGTTTTGACTAGGAAGGGGTTAAGACATGATGGGATTTGGGATAGGCCAAAAAAGGATATAATTGGATGATGAAAAGGAAAATAAAATAAAAAAGGATATATAATAGGGTAAGGATATACAAGACAAGAAGTTGGTGATGTGAGTGTGAATAATAATGGACATATCTAGTGATAAGATGTGACTAGGAGGATGTAGAAGAGAATGAATATATGTATAAGAGGGTAAGATAAGGATATACAAGATAATGAATATGATATGTGAGTGATAAGGTAATGATAAATGGTGAGTGGATATGATCAATGGTGAAGGGGATGAGGACAAGATAGGAGATAAGATAGGCTAAAGTTAATAAGAGGATGATAAGATGTGCATGAAATTATATGTGAAAAAGGTGAGGATATAAAAGGTAGTATTAGGATAAGGTGTGGATAAATAGAGGTGATTAGGATATGTGAGTAATGGTGTATGATCAATGATGAGTGGGGATGACTAGTTTAAGATGAGATGAAGACAAGATGGGAGATAGGATAATGAAAATATATACAAGATGTTATGTATAAGAGGATAATGACTAGGATGATGACAAAGATGACTAGATGATAAAATTATGTGGAAAAAAATAGATAAAAAATTGATTATGGATATAGGAAAAGAGGTGGTTGAGATTAGGAATGTGGATGATGGGGGTTTGGTCAATGGGTGGAGTTGAATAGACTAGGATGGGATGAAAATGGTATGCCCCTAACCTATCACATGTATGAGGATAGTATTAGCCGACTTGTGGATTACTTATCCCTCTTTGACATTATATTGTGGCCTACTTGTGGCTTTCTTTAGATTAGTAGGTTAGCCTATGGAGTAACCATGGCCTAGTTAGACTATATATAGGAGGTAGTGAGTAATCATTTATCATCATATTGTGAATTCTGCTCTTATTGAAGCTTGTGGAGGTTTCCCCCTCAAAGTTTCTTATCTATTATCATATATTGGGATATATTTAAGTCATATTTGGATATAATTCTGCTATTATACTTAATTCTTGAAGTAATTTCATTACAAGTGGTATCAGAGCTGCGATTTGGGCAAACTTGTGGGTGAAACACTAATTTTGTGATATATAAAAAAATGTTGTGAATTTATCTAAAAATGTTTTATTAGAGGTGAGAAATAATCACATTAATCTTCCATTAAAATTTTAGATCATTTGGATCTATTTTTCAAAAGTTCTCTCTATTTTATGGTATTTCATAAAATTGCTCTATCATGCACAATTCAAAGAATTTTTTTGAGTTGTTTACATTTTTGGAAATATTAGAAAAATATGGATATGGTTTGTTCTTTGTATATTTTGAATTGAAGCTGAAATAACTCCAAAATTGCTTGGTCAAAGTTGGGTCAAAAGTGTCAATAAGGGTCGACATTATAAAACCCTTTTATGGCAGGTCCACAAACTTGAGGCCAAGGAAAGGGTGTTGAAACTCCAGGAAAAACTCCTAACAAGGATGAGATGGAGTCAGAAGGGGGATGTAATAGACCCTTTGTACCAGGGTTTTCTGACATAGATCACAAAGTGAGCCAGCTTGACTATAATGTCCAAGGAATTCAGAGTGAGGTGCAAGACATACAATCTAATATGCAATCCATAAAAGATAGTTTGGGATATATCATGATGGATTTGAATATTAATCAATCAAATCATCAAGCTAATTCTATGTCACAAACCCACCAGGGTGGTTCTCCTAACCAATCTACTTCAAATCCAACTCCATGGCCACAGAAGAACCTATTACTAAAAGTGGATATGTGCAAATTCGATGGCAAAGATCCACTCAATTGGCTCAACCAAATGGAGAGTTTTTTTGACCTACATTAGATTCCAAGTGGATAGAAGGTTACCATGGCATCCTTGTATCTTGAACCTGATCAATTCATTTGGTGTCGATGGTTGTGTGCTCAAAAGCAAAAGATCAGCCTCAATGTCACCTGGTTAATTTTTATAGAGTAGCTATAATTACACTATGGAAATAGTGTGATAGATAATTACTTCAGCCAAATAGCAAAATTGTGACAAACTAGCTCTGTTAAGGATTATATTCATCATTTTTAGAACCTATCCTTACGTGTGGAGACAATTTTTGATGCAAACTTGAATGACCTATTTTTGGGTGGACTCAAGGACCACATTCAACATGAGGTATGCATGTTTAATCCACTTAATATTTTTGAATCTTTTATCCTAGCATGTAGAATTGAGGAAAAATTCATAGCCAACAAGAAGCAGCCATTCATTCACTTCAAAGATCATAGCATATCATCATCAACATGTCCTCCACCTACTAGATTGACCCCTCAACAAATTGAAGAAAAGCGTGCAAAAGGATTATGTTTTGGTTGTGATAGTAAGTGGAGTAAAGGACAAAGATGTGTTGAGAAGAATTTATTCTACATTGAAGTACCAAATGAAGATGAAGAAGCAGATGATGCTTCCAATGATGATGAGGAAGATATAGAGGAGGTACCTAAAGATTCCCAACCTACAATCTCTTTTCATGCATTTGCATGTATTATCACTCCATAAACTCTTAAGTTGGTGGGTTTCCTTAAGAAACAAAAGGTGACAGTGTTGATTGATTCAGGGAGCACACATAACTTTATAAACCATAAGTTGGCCACTCGATTGAACTATTTCATCTACCCAACACCAAAATTTTAGTTCATGATTGTAGATGGTGGCACAATTAATTATTTAGGCAAATCCCATAGTATTAAGCTTAATATGGGTGGGTACAATCTTGACTCTCCTATGTTTGCTATTCCCATGGGTAACACAGACATTTTTTTGGGAGTCTAATGGCTCACAACCTTAGGTACCATTGAGATAAACTTCCAAGAACTATTCATGCACTTTCATTCTGAAGGTAATAAAATTGAACTACATGGATTACATGTAAAATATCCATAATTGGTTAGTTCACATCAGATGACCAAGATGCTAAAAAAGGGGGCAGAGGGAATTATTGCATGATTATGCTCTATATAAGTTCAACCCCCAAAGGTATCTACACATCCTGATCTACAAATAATTATTGAAGACCACTCATCTATTTTTGGGGCCATGCCAAAAGGACTACCACCAAAAAGAGAACATGATCATGCCATTCAACTAATTCTAGGTAGTCAACCACCAAATATCAGACCATATAGATATCCATATGCACAAAAAAGTGAAGTTTAAAAGATGTTCCATGAGATGTTGGAGGTAGGGATCATCAAGCATAGCCAAAGTGCATATTCATCACCAGTGGTCATGGTACGAAAGAAGAATGACACATGGAGGATGTGCCCTGATTATAGGGAACTCAACAAGTACACAATCAAATATAAGTTTCCTATTCTAGTAATTGATGATTTACTTGATGAGTTGCATGGTGCTAATTATTTCAAAAAATTGGATCTTCGCTCGGGGTACCATCAAATTAAAATCAAGGATGAACATGTTCATAAAACTACTTTTAGAACACATGAAGGCCATTATGAGTTTTTGGTAATGCCCTTTGGTCTTAAAAATGCACCATCTACTTTTCAGAGCTTGATGAACACTATTTTTAGGCCTTTTTTAAGGAATTTTGTGTTAGTTTTCTTTGATGACATATTGATTTATAGTCATACATGGGAAGCACATCTACAACATGTGAAATAGGTATTGATAGTTTTGGAGAAGCACCAACTTTATGTGAAGCCATCTAAATGTGCTTTTGGAGTACAAGAGGTAGAGTACCTTAGTCACATTGTTTCCCATGAAGGGGTCAAAGTTGATCCTCAGAAGATCAAAGTGATAATGGAATGGCCCATGCCAAAAAATCTCAAAAACCTTCGAGGTTTTCTTGGACTAACATGTTACTATAGAATATTTGTGAAAGGTTATGGCAGCATAACAACTCCACCCACTACATTGCTAAAGAAGGATGATTTACATTGGAATGATGATGCCACAAAAGCATTTGAGAAACTAAAAGTAGCTATGTGCACCACTCCAATTTTGGCTACTCCAGATTTCTCACAAACATTCATTATTGAATGTGATGCTTCTGGGTCTGGATTGGGGGCAATACTAATGTAAGAAGGAAGACCCATTACATTTGAAAGTCATCAATTCAAAGGTAAGAATCTACAAAAAATTGTCTATGAGAAAGAAATGATGGCTATTCTTCATGCAGTTAAACAATGGAGGCCTTATCTGATGGGTAGACACTTTAAGGTGAAAAAAGATCATGATAGTCTCAAATACTTTTTGGAGAAAAGATTATCATCTGAGGAACAACAAAAATGGGTAACCAAAATGTTGGGTTATGATTTTGAAATCATCTACAAGAAGGGTAAGGATAATGTAGTAGTCGATGCATTATCTACACGAGATGCATCCACAAAAGCATTACTTGGTGCAATGTCCATATTGCAAGCAGATTGGGTGGATGAAGCTAGGTTAGAATGGGAGCAAGACAAGGATACACAGGTTCTAATTTAGAATCTCCAGGAAGGTAATTTATCCTTTAACAAATTTGAATGGAAAGGTAATGTCTTATGGTATAAGGTTAGGTTATACTTGTGCAAAACTTCAAAGCTTAAGCATAAGATTCTTGCAGAGTTGCATGCATCTCCACTTGGGGGACACTCAGGGTTCTTAAAAACTTATCATAGAATTAATAAATAATTATTTTGGGAAGGACTCAAGGGAGATGTACAAAAGTTTGTGGAAGAATGCATGATATGCCAACAAAATAAAGGTGAAATAGTTAAGACCCCAGGTTTGTTACAACCATTAGCAATTACTAGTCAAAGGTGGGAGGAGGTTTCCATGGATTTTATCACTGGGTTTCCTTGTTCTAAAGGTAATAATTTTATTTTGGTCATTGTGGATAGGCTTACAAAATATGCCCATTTTTTTGCTCTCTCACACCCATTTTCAGCAAGTACAGTCGCGGCTATTTTTATGGAAGCAGTTCTCAAATTACATGGAACCCCACTAATAATTGTAAGTGATCATGATCCTATTTTCACTAGTAATTTTTGGACTAAACTATTTTCTTTTTTTGGTACTCAGCTAGCTCATAGCTCATCTTACCACCCCTAATCTAATGGACAAACTGAAGTGGTTAACAAATGTTTAGAGGGGTATCTCCATTGTTTTGTATCAGATAAACAAGAACATTGGGTTAAATGGCTACCACTTGCAAAATGGTGGTATAACACATTTTTTCATACCTCTTCTAAAATGTCTCCATTTCTAGAACTATATGGTTACCATCCACCATCCATCACTTCTTCATTAAAGGTGCACACCAAGGTTTGAGATGCGGAAGAGCACATTCAACATCAATAAGAGGTTTTGGCTAGTTCGAGAGAGAATTTGGCCTTGGCACAAAATAGGATGAAGCAATAAGTAGATCAACACTAGAGTGAGTAAAAATTTGAGGTGGGTGACTGGGTATTTGTTCATTTACAACCTTACAAGTAGATGTCCTTGAAGCAATAGAAAAGGGACAACAAACATGCTCCAAAGTATTTTGGCCCAATTCAGGGTCTACAAAAAATTGGAAGTGTGGCTTACAAGCTCGAGTTACCTCATTCATCTCACATACACCTAGTATTTCATGTTTCTTGTTTGAAAAAGGTCATTGGACAAAAATTTTCTGCCCAAACAGAGCTCCCAAAACTAGATGAAGAAGGACGAGTCATTTTGGAACTAGAGAAGATCCTCCAAACACGTACTAAGAGGTTGAGAACTAGAGAGATTAAGGAATATTTGATCAAGTGGAAAAACCAAAGCAGTGAAGATGAAACTTGGGAAGGTGCATAATTTCTGCAATAATATCCATAGTTGTTCAACATTGAGGACAACATTGGTTTGAAGGGCAAAGGCATGCTACTCCCCTAACCTATCACATGTATGAGGATAGTATTAGCTAACTTGTGGCTTAATTATCCCTCTTTGACATTATATTGTGGCCGACTTGTGGCCGACTTGTGGCTTTCTTTAGATTAGTAGGTTAGCCTATGGAGTAACCATGGCCTAGTTAGACTATATATAGGAGGTAGTGGGTAATCATTTGTCATCATATTGTGAATTTTTCTCTTATTCAAGCTTGTGGAGGTTTCCCCCTCGAAGTGGCTTATCTATTATCATATTTGGGATATATTTTAGTCATATTTGGATATAATTCTGCTGTTATACTTAATTCTTGAAGTAATTTCATTACAGAAAACAAGGTGGGGGATGGGATAAGGATATAATAAGATGATATATGTAAGAGGATGATGACAAGGGTGGACAAGATGATGGTGATGAGTTGAGATGATAGTTTTGATAAGACAAGAATATACAAGAGATACATATATACAAAATTATGGTAGGATGTACAAGATGGGTTGTGCAAAGGACCTAGATAGGTATATAGGTTTGGATGAAGTCTGATTCATGTCACAAACAACATGGATTTATCACGATAGAAACCCAATAAATTAATCTATAACCTATGATTATTAAATTCAAGGGTGTGTAACCTAATTCTTGTATCATCTAATGGATTCATAGGTGAGGCTAAACGTTGGTGACCCACTATGGTATCGACCAAACCCTCTCAACTGCACTTGTACTTTATGGCTAATTAGAATTTGATACTAACTCCTATAGTGGTACACAAAATTTTATAGGTATATAGCCTATATACATGAAGGTATATTGGGGCCCAAGTCCATGTAGGATGTTGTTTGACCATCTTATGTCTTGGAGTCTGATCATCCCTCACTCCATGTAACCCTTTATTTTTAGACTTATAATGATAGTTATCTTGATTTTTAGACTATACCAGAACATGGAGTTTGGTTAGCGTGCGATGGTGAAATCCATGACACTAAGATCTATGCACTAATCATGTGCATGGGGATAAATTCCACATCACATAATATCCTAGAAGGGGGATACCAAACATGTAAACACATGATATGATTAATTAACCAATTTAATTACCTATGTGAGGGGCACAATATGATAATTATTTACAAGTTATCACACATACAAATATATACACAAAATGATTTTCACAACAAAAGATATAAAAACTAGGAAAAAATACTAAAAAAGGCACCTCGCCCTACAAGCATAAAGATTAGAAATCCAATTGTGGTGCTAAAATATTGATGATTCTTACAAAAAAAGGGTTAGCAATATAAAAAATTTCAATCCCACAATTCCCTATAAAACCATGAATGCATAGCAAAAAATTGTAACCATAATGTACAATACCACAACCTAGTTGAACAAAACCACAAGTCACAATTCATGATTTACAAGAGGTTAGGAAATTGTTAGGGTTAAAAAACAACACTATGACTACCTATCAATATCACTACTCAAATTGATAAAATTGTAACTATCGATAGAACGTAACCTGTGACATTGTAAAAAATAATATGAAAATAAAATATGTCCTAAGGTAACTATATAAGTCTTCAACTAGATTAAAATTAATTATAAGGATGATATAAATATATAATTTTGTGAGAATTTTTTTTTGAATATATTCCTATGAAGCTAAATAGAATGATTAAAATGCCTTTTAGAGTTTATATCTTAAGTCTATTATTATATAAATATCATAAGCTATTCCTTTGACTTAATATCTATAAAGCCATGACTGAAAGTGACAATATCATGATTTGTAAGAAAGAATCACAACTATAAGAGTTGTAGTTTTGTTAAAGAGGTCACAATAGCCTATGTGGTGTCGTTTGAGATCTTATTTTTGTCTTCTTTCCCCCTATGGTTCTTTTACATAGAAAAAACACTTTGTAAGGGTCATCTTTACGTAAGTGGGGTTTAAGTGAAAACACTTAGTTTGAGGAATGGTTAAAATCTTTGACAAAATCAGTCTTATCTAGACTCAATGACCTTATAAATTTGATTTTTAGAGCATCAAATATTTCTATGGGTGATATATAAAATAAAAGAGGTTATATTTTTACCATTTTTAGGAGGAAAGACAATATTACTACTGTCATTGATAATACTATGATTACCATAACAATATTGCTACTGAGGGAGTCATGGTTTTGTCAAAATTATTCAACCAACTAGATGTTGGGTTAATTATTTATCTATCCTACTCACATAAATATGAAATTGAAAACCAAATATCTACAAAGGGGGTGTTATAAAGGAAAAATAGGATATAATATCCCCTAACTATGATGTTTGATGATATCATAATTGAAACTTACAATCCCATGATTACCAATTCAATATCACAACTATTATAGTTATGGTTCTGTCAAAAATGTATAAATGACTAGGTGCCAAGTGAATCCCCTTTCTGACCTACACATAGAAAACACAAATAGATAGGCTACTTGTAGAAATGGAGGGTTATCAGAAACAAATTATTACCTAACCCCAACTATTAGTTTTAACAATATCACTACTGTAACCTATACTATCATAAACAAAATCATGACAATCAAAGTCATAGTTTTATCAAAGACTAAAACCCTAAAAATACCCTAACCATTAGTAGTTAAGTGACACTATTACTACTAGAGTCTTTAAATTCATGACTTAAATATCATGATTATCAATGCAAAGTCATGTTTCACCTATGCATGTTAAAATTTTAAAATATGAGCTTATATTAACATCCAATTGGTCCTAAAATTACTCAGATCACTTCCAACAATTCTATTAGGTTAATTAATGGAGTTTTCTCCCATCGTAGTCACCAAAATGTGCACCAAATTTTATATTTGAGCAATATCACTAAACTTCGTAATAAAACCTAACACCTAGTGACACCAATAAGAATGGATAAAAGAGGCAAAATCAAAATGACAAAAACATTCTCACCTTCATTTTTACCTCCCTACAACTCAATTCTAGGATTTTCAAATGGATTTGTGATTGAATAGTAGACTCATATTTTTGACATTATGATGGAAAGATTATGAATTTATGGATGATAGATCAAATATTGGATTTGGAATGAAGACTTCACAAGCTTGGTAGATTGCTTGGTTGATAATTAGACATAAAGGATTTAAGATATTACTATTTTGTTTGCCATAGCTCAAGCATGGATTTTTATAGAATAATGAAGGGAATTTTAGGAGAAATTTAAAATTATTTATAAGTATTTAGTTTAGAGACTCATAAAGTATTAGAGGAGCTTCTCTAGTTCTAGAGGCTTCTCAATTAGTTTACGAAATAATGGGAGATTAGATAAGAATATATAAGGTTTATGACTCATAGGGATGTAGGAAAGGCTAGGGTGTAGGCTAGTAGGTGGGGTCATGGGAATTTAAAATTCTCAAATAATAGGTAAGTGGGATTAGATTAGGGTAATAGGGATCAAGAAGAATTAATGAAGGAATGGGATGACTAAGGTTAATGGATAATAGAAAGGGTATATTAGATAAATGGCTATAAAATGGATAAATTAGTGAGAAAAATTAGATTAAGTAGAATTAGTGTTGAAAAATAGAAATATTAGTGACAATAATATAAGTGAATGATTTTAGGTTTATACACTTCTTATAGAGGTAAACTTTGGAACCAATTTAGGAGGAAAGTTTCCTTTGTAGGGATGAGTGTTAACAAATCTTAGTATTTTTGTTGAGTATAAAGGTAATTCAACAAATTCAAAAAGAATACCTATAGATGATGATATTTTAGTCACTTTTGGCATGAAATATAGGTACTGATCTTCCACCAAAATGTTGAGTATTATTTGGAGTCACTACATACTAAAAGATGAAAGCTATAACCATTGCAAATTGATCAAACCATCGTCTAACTTGACCCAATATTCTTTGAAATTGGTCCCACTAGTCATGTTATAAACTATTGTAGAATATAATTTCACCCTTTTGGGAGAGTTTTTAAAGCTCTCTCACTCCCATCTATAATATTGGAGCAACCTCAGGTTATGGGTAAACTATAGTGAGGTTGAACCTCTGAAGAAGGTTGGCTTCCTCTTAGTATATCACCTAAACTACTACTTCTGACTGGAAAATGGATAAAAATGGGGTATACGATTAATAAGAGAACTAAATGGGGTGAGACACCATATTAATTGACACTCACATAATCTTGAAATAAACACTAACTTAGCATAATACAATTTTTGTTCACACAACCTCACAAACTAGCTAGTTTTTCTATGTATTTATTAAACTAGGCTCACCAAAAAACAAAGGAAATAAACAAAAGATTTAATACTCACACCAAAGATACATTAATGGTGGAAAGATCTCAAATTTATACCTAAAACTAACTTGAAAACACCTAAAAATAGGAAAGAAAAAAAGACAAATGACATGGAAGAAAACTTCTTGTTAGAGGTACAATCATTGAGAGGGGGGTGAATCAGTGAAGCGAGATAATCCAAATTCAATTTCAAACCTTTAAAAACTCTTAATTAGTTATCAAAATCATTCATAAAACATACACAATATTCATAGCAATGAATAAAAAAGACAATGTAATATCAAACACATAAAACATGATTATATGGGAAATCTTCTTGGGGGAGAAAACCCACTAGAACCTACAATTAGACTATTTTCCTATAATAACAAGAACCAATTTAGACCAGCTACAACTAATCAAGGAAATACCATCCTTTATTTAGTGACACTACAATCCCATAAGGTGATACAACACCTATCTAGCTGAGCAACCACAAGAACTAGACCTTTAGAAATTTTCACCTTACAAGGAGGCTACAACCCCATAGATGTTGAGAAACCATAACAACTATGATCACAATATATTTTGAACATTGATTTCCTACCAATTTGATGGAGATACAAAGTATATCATCTCTCTTCAACTTTGCACACTCAATACATCCAAAGCCACAATTTGGATGACCCTAGACCTCTTCACTCATCCTCAACCTACAAGATCACTAATATAAAATTAGAAACATGACCTATATGTTTTAAACATAGTACTCATTCTTATCTACTCCTTAACTCATCTACTGGGCACTCTCCCTCTCCTTTACTTTCACTCAAGCTTCACAAACACCACACTCATTTAGAAACCATCATATTTTTTTCACTATTTATAGATCATTCATGAATTATCAAGTCCAAAATATTCCTTGTCAACCAAAACACATGCATTCACTTTTAAATAATCTTGCATGGGTCACACTTAAGCACAACACACTTTCAAATAGGCCTAAGTCACTTTTTAAGTCATATGATGACCCATTCACCTCTTTGACACTTATTTGAGAAAAATAAGAACATAAGAACACTTTCCAACTCATTTACCCATTTAAAATAATCTATAGGTCCTCCTTAAGTGCCCATATCCATTATAACACAGTTTTTCTAACCCCTAATTAGCTCAAACACCTCTTTATACACACAAATAATGAACAAAAACATAGATGACTTCTAACCCATTGTTCATATTGCATATGATTGGTCAAAATTTCATAATGCACATATATGATCCAAATGGAGTATAAAACACTCCCTAATATTTAATTTATCATAAAACATCAAAAAAACATCAACACAAGCTCAATTACCCTTCTTGGGTTACTTGTAGAACAAGCACGGACACACAATCAACTTTAAACCTCAATATCTTTGTCTTACAAACTTTTATATCTTAAAAAAAATATTTTAAAATATGCCTTAGATTCCTCTATAGGTTTTATTTTTACACCATGAGAAAATTATGCCTATATCAAAAAATATGGGAAAAATACAAAGCACTAGTTTTTCCTTTATTAAATTTAAATATTCAAATGCAAATGGTCATAGTTAAACCTTAGTCATTTTTCTCACATATCATGCTATCACATATTTAAATTAAACATTCACCATTAATATTAATTTAAATTTAAATCATATTTCAGCAATTCCCAAATGTTGAAATTTGAACAATTGACCTCATCTCGTGCAATCTTGCAATATTGACTGAGCACGCTCCATCGATCTCTATAAGATTATCCTTGTTTAAAAAATACTATACAACTGTCACTTTGACCTCTTGAATTTAATATGAACCATTGATATATATCTTTATAATCATTCACTCACCATTATATCCTTATATTTTACCTTTGCTCAGTGTTAAAACTTGAACACTTGTCCTCATCTCACCATTTCCCGACATCTTGGAATGAACACGCGTTGTTGATTATTTTGTAAGTAACTTGATATTTAAATACATTAACCAATGAAAATTTTACCCATTTTAATTAATATACACCATAGATATATATTTATGAACTCTCATGAATTTTTGGATCTCTATTTGGTCTTAAACTTTAACTTCAGGAACAAATGACCAAGTATGGGATCATTGCTTATCTACCTAGAAGGCCAACTTTAGACCTAAATAACTTCTATTATGTTCACTTGCATGTTCTCAAATTTGGATCATATCTTATCATTTAAAATATGAATCCAACCATTTATTAATAAGCTCATTAAACCTTTGTATGTGTAAGATATAATTCCATTAATCTACTCACTTAAATTTTTTTACCATAGAACCAACAATGTCAAGAATTACCTGGAAAGACAACTTTACATATGCATATATTTTGATGCACTTCATCACATGATTTTAAATTTAGTGAAAATAAACTAGGAATAAAACTAAAAAAACCCATATGATCGTATTGTTCTTAAATGTCTACATATGTGATATATATCATTAACAAATTGCTTACTCAACTCTTTCTTGCCTCATGCAAATTTAGCTAAGTATGGGAAAACACTGTCAAACTGTCTAGGTGCCCAAACTTTCACTTTCATATCTTTTATTTAAATTCATCACATGACTATAAATTTATAGTGTAGAAAATAGAAACAAATTTGATCAAAACCATATGACCAACTTCCCCTGACTCACCCACACATGAAAATGGTGACGTCAACAAACTACCTACTCAAATTTTCTACCATTAGAACCAAAATGTCTACATGAAAACTATGGAATGCTAGATGAATTACACTTATTCATATGATAACCCAATGCATACTTGACATTTGATAGTAACCTTTGAAAATGACCAATACTTCATACTCATCTCTAATTATCTCTAATCAGTCAAACTTTGAATATCAACCAGGTCTTCTTCAAGTAAACTAAGACAAGTATAATGCACACTTTTTCATTCTCACTTAGACTAATAAGTCACTTCATCCACTCACTTGGACACATCCATGACATTACCAAGATATCATTGAAAAATATCCAACACTTATTCATAAGGCCATCATGCATAAGCTTGATAAAAATAGTTTAGAGGCAAGAGATAGGCAAAAATGATCTTTATTTCTTCAAAAGGTATTTCTTAAAATTTTTGATAGGGTTTTCTATTATCAATTGAGAATATCTTACAAAAATGGGGGATAAATGGGAAATATAGGAGAAAAGGGGAAGAGAGGGAGAAGAGGCAAGCAAACATAATTTAATAAATGAGACACAACCACTTACATGAAGTATTAACCACATTTGGATAAATTATAACTATTCAATTATCAAAAAACTGTCATTAGTCCAAATAGCCTTCAATCTCTCTCATTGGCTTAGAAACACACTAGAAGATAAGACTTTTTTAGGATGATGATATCATGATCCACTAAAAAGGTAAAAGTCTACAAAGACTTTTCAAAATCAATTAATTCTCCACTTTCTCTCCCCAACCTCCAAATCTCTCTTATTTGGACTTATACATCCCCTCTAGTTTCTCTTATAAAAGGTGTTTGGTAAAAGTTAATTGACTTGGCATAAGATGCTTAACATACCATGGAGTCTAAGTTCTAAAGTTTGATTTTTGGGGATATTTTCTATTTTAAAATTGAATTTTCTCCTCAAAACTTATATAAATTCCATGAAACTTGAAACTCTCATAGACCCAATTGATAGAGGTAAAAAACTTGAACCACCCTCAACAAGTTACCTTGAAACCTACTTACAAGGCCATTTGGCACCCTAAAGACCACTTTTGGACATGTAGAAGACCTATAAATATCTATATCATGCATATTAGGAAGAAAATGAAGATTTTTAAAACTTTCAAGACCTAAAACAATGGTAGAAATCACCATTAAACCTATAATATTTCAAAAATGCCAAAAAACTAGGTTTTTTACCATTTGGCTCACCAAGGCACCATATAAACCCTTGTGAAGAGATAAAATATCCATATAAAGATGATTTATGTACCATTAGACCTTTTCCATGGCTTTTGACCATTTCTCTCTATGAAGACCTACAAAAGTAAGCATTTTTAGCCATTTTGGGCTTCCAAGGTACCCAAACATGCCAAATTACTCTAAAAATTAGGTTTTTATGGATTTAAAAGGAGAAATATATTAATTATAGGTTATTTCCAAGTCATTATAATCCATTTAGTAGACCCATGAGTCTAAAAACCCAAAAGTGGTCAAAAAGATCCTTTGCAAGCTCAAAGAAGCTCACCTTCAAGCTGATTATTCATGAAATTAAGACACCCATTCCAAAACTTATTTCCATTTATCTCTATTATATGTACCCATTCAACAACCCTAAAAATATTGGGCTCCTTTGTAGAAGGTATGCAAATATACATACACAAAGATAATTGTCTGCATGTTTTGAAAGCATTCTAGACATACTTACACTCTTAACAATTGTTTATAAACCTAAATAACTTAATAAAAATAAGTACATAATTAATTTAAATTAAATATGGTTACTAAAAATATAGTATAATCACTTGGCCCAACTCTTCATGGTATGAAAGATACGAGCATCTGAAGAAGGAATAAAATTGGGTGTCTTAAGTCTGAAAAAGATTGAATTACTCCAAAGGAATAATATGACCTTCCCACTGATATTATTTTATTTAAAAAATATTCATTACACATTAAATATCTCATAACACATTTTCAAATGATCAAAAACTAACTTGGCTCTTTATGCCTTTGAAATTGCCAATGGGATTTTTAGCTTGCCTATAGGGTTTGCATGAAGTTTGGAGTGTGTAAACTATTTAAAGGTGTTTAATATTATTAAAAACATATTAAAATGGTTTTAAAATTCATCACTAAACTTTTAACCCTTAATCACACCTTAAAACTCCAAAAAGTGTGCTTATTGCAATAGTGACCATTATGAGACATTGAGGGGACTGTGTCAAAATAGAGGGCACTTAAACTTGTCATATTACATTAAAAATATTATGGGTAGGTATATTAGGTCATGAAGAAAAATTATACCAATTTTAAAGTCTTTTAGATGTGTACTTTGTCTTATAGACTGTGTTTACCAAAATTTACCTTGAGTTACCTACATGCGTCCTCCATGCCTAAACTTGTCTTTTTTCAAACTTTTACTTGAAACCCCTGAATTTGATCACTTATATTGGAAAAAATAGGTTTAAAACATCATATTATACCATTTTAATACGTTTCTAAGGTCTAAACTCCTTTTTAACACCCAAAATTGACAAAACTTCAATTGGCCTCTAATAGTTTCCTTGTTGACTACAATAGGATTGTGTAAGAACAATGGGTAATTTAACTCTTTATAGGAAATTTAGGATGGCATGTTATTATTTTATAGGTTATGGAGACCATTTTGACCAAATTTAAGTTCTAATGTTGACCATGATTAGAAAAATGATTGACTGTACTAAAATAGTGAATAGTTACCATTGTCAAAAAACTTTAAAAATATGTATATATATATATATATATAATAGGTAATAATGAGCCTCTCCACAAAATTTAATAATTAGATCATGCATATTTTGGCCTGTAGGTCCATTTTTCCAAAATCTAGTGACATGTGCCTACTTGGTCAAATATCAAGACTATATATTTATTCCTTCTGACTTGGTTTAAGATTTAACATGAAGATTTTTACTCTAATAGGTCATTAATACTTCCCTTTTCATTTATTTTACCTTTCATTATTTTTCCTTCAACCTTATGCCACATCAATCAAGATCCTACTTCCTTAGGAATATTGTTTGTATGTACCAAAAATATTGTAGGTGTGTGTTTATGAGGCTTGAAACTGTTCATAAAATTGCTTGGTAGAACTTAGTCATGGAATTGACCTCAGCTCACTCATTATTCTTCTTTGAATCATATCTATTGAACATGAAGTTCAATTATTAACCATTGTGTCATTAACCACCAAGAGCTTGTAGATAGGTCTAGGTTTCCCATACTATAGTTACTTATTTTTAAGGTGTATGAATAGATTTTTTTTTTTCCTTGAAGCTATATCTTTTACCTCCCAATGATACTATATCATCATGAAACTCCCTAAAGAGCCATTGTATTATCAACCTCCTCTAGCTTGTGGACAAGCCTATGTTCTTAATGTTGTAGGTTTAGCTTGACAATGATTTTGATGATGTCATTAGGTGTCTTATGACCCTTATTAATATGATATTCATGATTATAAATAATTATTATCTCATTTATTGATAACTCTTTAAGTATTAATTATCCTAGATCAATGTGTTTATAAAATTTTGACAATTTGAAAACAAGACTGTGCTCAAGCACAATTGTAGGTGTTTAATGCAACTCAATCACTATAGGATAGTACATATAGTCATAATGAGAGTGTATTATATTATGTTTTAATTTATTAATCATGGATCATACATTACTAAGATATCTTCATACACCATTGTATTCCCACCTTCCTCATGCTTGAAAATGACTTATTTATCTTAAAAGCCCTTGAATGATGTATATGATGTATGAGGTGGTTGACTATAGAATTAGGTGTTCTAGAACCCTTATAAATATGGTATTTATGAGTTCCTATCATTTTTATCCCATTTTAGTATTTTGTTAAAAATTAACTACCTTTTATCACTATATTTATAGCTTCTTTCCAAGAATGTGGACATGATTGTGCTCAAGTACAGTTAAAGGTATACTTTGCCAAAGTAGGCCTATAAGTATATGCTTCCAAAGTGGGATGTAGGTTAAATTTATACATAAAATTAAATATTTACTGATTTTATATATTAATAAGGTCACCAAATATGAATTATATCATTATATTATAGGTGAAAACCAATTCCTTTATTGGTTTTCAAAATGGTTGCACTTAGTATGAAGAGACAATTAAGTCAAAATACCCAAATTGAGTAACTCATTTCTTTCCTTGTTAAAACATGGATGTATATGGAGATTTATTATGACAATTTTAGGGTGGAAAAATATATCCTATTTAGTTTGAAGCCACTAGAGGAAAGGAAAACATTTGTAGTTAAAAAACTTGCCTATAACTCGATTGGAGCTCCAACTAGCAACTTGACTATTTGGCCTATCAAGAATATAATGAACTAATAAGGATTGATGAGAAAGATAACATTAATATTTTTTATGTGTAATAATGAGGAGGAGGTACATTATCCCTCTAACTTAGGTTTTACTCTAAAATTGATCAAATTGCCATTTCATAAAGATAATAAAGAAAATAGGTTGTATGTCATAAGTATCTTATTGGAAAGAATTATATAATTAAAATAATTATAATAGGTCATATTTTCCCCTAAAATAACTCCTGTAAAACCATTATTTATTATTTAATTCTAAAGTGAAGAACCAAGGGAAAACCTAGACCTTGTCTAGACGAGTAGGCCATCTAGATACCCTTGAACTGTTAGCAATTTTTCATAAATATGGGGAGATTAAATAGACAAAAAATTCCAAAAAGTATAATATAATTAGTTTCCCTATCTATAACCAATTTTTTTATCCAAACTCTCTCTCCTTTGACCATATTGAGTGAAAGCTTGGGGCTCTCCTAGAGCTGTCCAAAACTACCCAAAATGGTTATTCCTTAGCATGAAGAATCAAAAGTATAAATATCAAATATAAAACATGTGAAATATTTGTTATGATATAAATAAAATTTCCTTACTTATGGAAACCTTATAAAATTCCTAGACCTCCATTAATGGTAGAAAACTTATTTCATGCCTAGTTTACAACTAATAGGTTTTCATTACATGTGTTACTTCTCATGCTATAATATGATTTCAAGGAAATATAATAGGATATTATGGATATTATGAATACATTAATATGATATTTTATCCCTTGGATAAAGTAAATCCTTCAAAAACCTATTTTTTCAAAGCTCTAAAAGGCTCCAAAATACATCCTTTTACTCCCAAACTCCACTTCACTCTAAATGACTTAAAATGACCTTGAACATGCCTAAAAGGGGAAAAAACTCCATAAGGAGGTGAGAAAAATTCAAATCCAATTTGAGTTCCTCAAAAGGTTACTTTTTCACTTAAAATTTCTATTTTGAGGACCCTTAAGTCATCTAATGCACTTTTGGGGGTATTTTGGGCATAATTGCTTCTCTAGGCCTCATTATTGGCTCATTATAATCTCTGAGACTTTTTGCAAGCCTCCCTCATGCTCCGCACTACATAATCACCATGGAAACTTTTTATATCCTTTACTTGTATTTCTAGACCTATTTTTAGGCATTTTCCTCAAAATCATAAAATTTACCTTAAAACTTGTATAAAGTGTTTTAAAATCTTACAAGTGACATGTGATAGGGTCATGAGGTTTATGTCTTCCTTATACCATTGGATCACCCACTTAACAAGAACCCTAATCATTGTCAAACTACACCATGGCCTCCTAGGATACTACACTACATCATCAAGTCAAGACTAGAAAAGGACTAGTCATGGGGGTAGAAGGTTGCTAAGGGTCCAAGAGAGTGGCCTGATCCATCTAGGAAAAAGTTTTGTATATAGGCCAATTTTGGCCAACAGTGAATTTGATTAATTTTTTGTAATTATTTTTTTTTTTCATGTTTAATCAACTTGGTCATAAATTTCATTTTAGTGAGTCATAATTTGACTAAAGTATAATTAAAATAGGGTGTCATTTGTGTATAAAACAATACCCTAATTAGGGTATTATAGACTCGAAATAATACATTCACGTGAAGTGTTTTATCAAATTAAAAGAATTATATGGTCAAGTTTGTCATTTTGGTTGGTATAAATTTTACTGGAAGTGATTTAAAAAAATATAATAATCAGACAAAATGCATTACCCAATTCATGAATACATTAGCCTACTTAGAAACATGTATGTGACAAGTTCAAACAATTTAGCATGTTTTTGTGATTTTGGCCCAAATTATGCATTATCATAGTATATTACTTACATTTATAATTTCATAACAATAGTGATAGTAATTGGATGTATACATCAATAACCTGGATGAAGAGAGCCATGTTTCAAACCCTAATATTCAAAAGACTCTCATCCAATCACCACCTATAGCCATATACTAAATAGATGCAAGAAATAAAGTGTATGATTGATAAGATGAAAGATCTTGACAGTGTCAAAGAAAGGTTTTAAATAATCAACATTGGTTAGAAAGTATTTCAATTTTTTAGTGATTTTTAAAAGTTTATAAACTCCAAGACACAGTCAAAACCCTAATTACCACCTACAAGATTGCCTAAATAATTTAAGCTACAATTGGTTTTAGACTTGAGAAGAGAATAAAGTGCACATAGTGAGGTTGGATCTTATAAATATATAAAAATTAAAAATTTCATTTTAATTCAAATAAATATAATGGTAATATCAAATAAGGGTGATAAAAAAAAATCACTTGAACTTGAACACTACACACACACAAGCATGTCTGCCTAGAGTGAGAGATGACTACTTATTTTGAGAAGGAAGATGTCATTATTAAAAATTAAATAAGTTGGATATAATTCCATGATGTATTATCATGATTTACATATATTCCTTAGGCCTAATGGAATACAATACTAAACTTTGACAAGCCTGTGTAGGCCTATTAGGCCTAAATTCACACATACAGGCTTATATGTGTTAGTTTGTAAAGATAATGGTATATGAAGGTATGATGAGAATTTTTGGGTAAAAAAAAATCTATTAACATGTATATAATATTCTAAAATATTCTAATAATATTTAAACTCAAAATATCTAGTGAGAAAAGGGGGAAACATAATCTTAGGGTTAATTTCACTAGTATGCCTATAAGCCCTAAACATGATCCAAGAGAGGTTGAAGGAGGTATAATGAATAAAGATGGTAATAAAATAATTATAAAAGGTTAATATTATTTTTATACTTATAAAAGGTGTTTTTACTCAAAACCAAACTCAAAAATTCCATTTCCAACTCATATTCTCTCTCTACCTCACCAAACACAATCTTATCAGCCTGAGAAACACCTTCTTATGCTCAGAATAGTACAAAGGTTTTTCATGGTAACCCAATATTATTTGGGATGTTATTATATTTTTTATAGTTTTATCTTTTAAATTTTTTTCATTGGGTAAGGCTCTATACTTTATGAATCATTGTTAAGATGGTAAGTGTCTTTTTGGCTACTTAGAGGACCAATTTTGACCAGTTGAGAGAAATTAACTTCCCAAGTGATTGAGATGAATTAGATTAACCTTGGAATAAATTTTACATAACTCCTAACTCCAATAATACTCTCAACATGATCATTTCCTATTTTATAGGTAAAAACCACTAAGAGGGGGGTGCATCAATGGTGGCAAATAATCCAATTAAATTTCCAAGCCCTTCAAACACTTAAGCATTCAATACAACCATTTATGAAGCATTCAAGATGTTTATAAAAATGAATAATACATAATGAAATATCATGCACACAACACAAGATCTATATGGGAAACCCTCTTGAGGAATAAAACCCACTCTCAATCTTTCAAACACATGGACTACTTGTCCTATAAGAAGTATGCAAACATGAGACTTTAGTGAAACACCTATTATACAAGGAACAACTGCCCCTAGGATGGTCAAGTACTTATGACAAAAACTTAGTGTAACACCTATTCTATAAATATCACCTACCCTTATCATGGTTAATTCCTTTTGGCCAGACTTTAGTCAAAAACCTGTTCCATAAGGAGTATCTATCCTGAGGATGGTCAAGTCTTTCTAACCTAGATGTTGAGCACCCTCCCAACAGCTATGATATGAACATCTCCACCTTGGAACTAATGTCTTTAACACTTTATTATGGACCTATTAGTTTATAACCCCTTGAACACACCATATTTATATTATATCAGATTCTCCCATAGGCATGCTACAATCTATCTTCCTCTTCACTCAAACTTACCTCATATACACACTTAGACTTGTAAATCCTTATTCTATTCAGTTCTCTCCCCAATATTTAAAACTAAAAGATCAATACATTTTACATAAAAAATATAACCTATAGGTCATACACATATTCATCAACCTACTTTTCTCTACAACCAATCCACTAGGTACACACCCTTTCTTCTTTCCTTCACTCTTCGACTCTTACACAAACCTCTTCTTGCAAGTCTAGAAACACTCATCTTTGATTTCACTATTTATATAAACTTCATGATTACTATCTTTTATGTATGCCATAATACTTGAATTATCTATTAAGTAATATAACATTGCTCAATACCATCCACATAGGTCAGCCATAACATCTATGGGTCACCCCTAAGCAACTACACCTTTCAAATAGGCCTTAATAGCTCTTATAGGTCTCATGGAGACCTATTCCCCCTTTTATCACTTCAATAAGAAAATTAGAAACATAAGATCACTTTAAAATAAATGGTTCCACTCTATATGACCTTTATAACATCTTTAGATGATTACTCCCACCAAAACACTCTTTTGCTAAAGCAAAATTTGCTCAAATAACATTCTCTACATAGTAGAACCATTAACAAATAAATAGATAACTTTGAATATTTTTTCATAGTAAATATGGATTTTTCAAACCTAAAAAATTCATAAAGATTATCCTCATGGAGTCTACAACACTTTACAATACTAATTCACCTTAAAACATCCAAATACCATCAAGAACAACTCAATTATCCTTCTCATGTAACTTACAAAACATGGTCAGACACACAGTCAAATTTGGAACTAAGTAATTTTTTATGTACAAACATTTATACCTTATAACTAGGTTCTATATATGTTAGTTGAAATCTTATACAACTTTTATTTTTATTGTACTTTTGAATCATCCTAGATCAAAAGTTATGTCTCAAACACTACATATTAGTTTTTTACTTTTCTAAATTTAAATATTAAAATTCCATTGGTAATTGTTAAACATTAAAAGCATTGTCACAATATCATGCCCTCTCATAACTTAAATTAATATGCATCATTTATCTCCCTTAAAATTATAATGATCTTTAACTATGCTAAACATTTGTTAGTTTGACCTTATCTCATGCTCCTTGGTAATTTTGACCAAATATGCATCATCAATCTCCTCAGAAGTAACTTAGTAATTTCCTTTTCTTAATGTTAAACATCAAGCACTTTTCATCGTCTCTTTTATTCTTTTGAAAAAATTTGATTCATAAATCTCTATGGATTAACCAAGTATTTATCTTGTATTTCTCATCATTGATCTAAGAACTAAGCTCCCATGATTATGCCACTTGGTAGCCCTACATGCCTTCTACACATTTAACTCATTGACTTTAATGTGCTCTATTGATATTATAATTACACATTCATACACTCATCATTGTTCAATCTAAGATTTGTGAATGTGACACATGTTACTCATACATTTATTCTTTGACATATTGAATTTTATGTACACCATTGGATCAAGATCTATGATTTAATATGAACTATTAGAACTACTGACTAGATGACCTTAGACTTCAATGTAGTTTAACTTGATGGTCTCTATCCCATAATAGTCTATAATTTCAAATTTAAAGATTTATATTTTGATCTATAAAATACTTCAGGACTCTGAATTTTCAAGGTACCTTCTTGGCACTATCGATAACATCTCCATGAAATCTGTTGACCTCATTTTAATTTATCGATGCCTAAAATAAATGCACAAACTTGATGGTTCATTCATGTATGCATGATGGTCTGTGATGTTCTGGCTTCTCCTAAGCTATAATATGCATGATCCTCATTCTAAATTATCAAAATACATATCAAGACTTCATCAAGACATCTATGGATTCCTTATAACTTCTTCTTTGTCCTTACAAACATGCAAATGTGCATTATCTCTCCAAACCACAAATATAATCACTTTATCATTAATGCATTAGTACGACATGATCTCTTTGACATAAATGACAACCAAACACCAATGAGCATGCTAAAAAATCTCCCCCTTTGTCACTAATGGTGAAACACCCTCAAAATGAATTTATTTGTACAATGATTTCATTATGATCTTTCTCCCCCTTTGACATTCATGACAAAGGTTATCTTCCTCAAAGTGCCAAAAATCATTTCTAAAAATCATGTATACATTCAAATATTGTTTAAGATGATTATGATACTTACATTATTTGAAGCATATGAACACTTTCTCCCCCTTTGACATGCATTAAATTGAACTTGGACATCTCTGATCCTTGGACCTGACAAACTACTCACATAGCTTACAAAGCTCCACCTAACATCATGCTCCATATAATATCATCTATTATTTGACATATATCAATCTAAATTTGGCCTATTATAATCCTTGGACCTATTTACCTTCTTAAATTCTCATCTATAGAATATATCACCACATCTTTAATATTATTGAAGCATCTCACATATGTTTCCCCTCACATCATGCATAGCTTCTCAAGCCATCTGAGTTATCTCCCCCTAACTCCATTCTCCTCCTTATGACAACCTGCAATACTCCCCTTTGATCTTCATAACCAAATCTTACCTATATAACTTCTTAGAACACCTTCATGGCCTCAACAACATGAAAATATCAAACTCGAATTACTGGAATACTTTGGTTCTTCAAACAACACCATTCTACTTTCATACTCTCACTTGCAAACCACCTCCAAGAATACCAATAGATCTTAAAGCCACAAAATAAAAAATAAATATGTTCTAAATTAACCATATAACTTACATTAAAAAACTCATACCATGATCTTTTGGATAAATTGATCAAAAAGCACTCTTCTTCACACTAGGCTTGTCTAGACTCCTTGTAGCCCTACCTGAAACTTATAGAGAACACAACATTTTAGTAGACATAAATTAAATACCTAAAAAATCATATATAGATCACTCTCATATTCCCCCTTAGGTACACCAATTTCCATCACCTATCTCATCCTTTGTAACATACTTCCTTCACAAACCTACTACCCAATTAGGCCTCTATCTTGACAAAATCATGAATAATTTGAAAACCACAAACCTTCATATTTATATAAATATTTATTTGAAAAATAATTTGACCCATTCAACATATCAATAAGCCTCATACCTCAATTTATAAGGAAAATCAATTTTATAGTATATCCTAAAACTCTAGAATTTTAAAATAAATAGGGCCAACAAACCTCCTTCTAGCTAATACCCTCATATAAAACTTCTCGCACACCTAGAGAAAACCATCACACACTTTTGGATCAATATTTGAGACTCCATAATTTTGGGAACCCATACATCCTATAACCCTTTCTAGGCCTGCTTGCCCTTAACTCAAAACTAAGAAAACCAAGAGTACTAAAAAATCTCCAATTTGACTTCAACATATGTTTAGACCACAAAACTGCCTATATCATGATAGAATAAGGTTAATAGGCCTTTCTATGAAAACTCTTGAAACCTCCTTTTTCACTAAGAAACCTTTAATCTGACCCAAAAACCTACTCCAACTCTAAGACCAAAGTCCCTGAATACACTTTGGGCACACATACTTGTTTATTCACAAGAAATATGTCTCATAAGAAACATTAGCATAGACACCCTACTTCACATGTTTCTTTGAAACAATGTGTAACTAGGATTTTCCCACAACTCCTCATATTAATTATAATCCTTGGTCATCTAATATTGATATTTTTTCTTCTTTTTAGGCTTAAGAGAAACAACTTTCTCATCCACTACAACATTCTCCTTTTCTTCTAAGACTATATTGACAACACATGGGGATAACATAGATTCATGGCATAACTTTTCAATTGAAAGATCTTCCTTATATTTTAGAACATTATCACTAGGTATTGACAACTGATGTTATTTTCATGAAACTTATTGATCAATAGTAGGATGTTCACTTGAATCCATATACACCTTAGAACTAGCCTCAACTAGCACCTTGGTCTTCTCCTTGAGCTTGGTCTGTTCATTCAAAACATGAGCAAAAAATGAGATCATCTAGCACTCTTCAAATTTTTTATAATTATCCACCATAGCAAATAGATTACTTGGACCTTCAATATCATCATGAATCACACTAGCCACTTTTAATTTTCATGAGTTAAAGTGTCTTCTTTCTTGCACTCTAGGATCTCGATTAAAGCTATTTTGTCTTGAAGGCCTTTGCTTGTATAATCTAATAATATGACCAATGTATTGATAGTTAAAACACATTTTACCTTTTTGAATAATATTATCATTCCTTTCTTGATTAGAAAAAAATATTTCAATATGTCAATTCTTTTGACAATTGAAACAAACTACTCCTTTTGAAGAAGACTCACCTTACCTTACATTATTTGGATAATGATTAGCAAAGTGTCCCTCATCAAAATAGTTGAATCACTTAACTTATTTTAGACATTTTGAATGATTATCCCCATCATAGTTCCATGAAAATTCATTTATAACAGGTCTTCTACACTCTCTATCCCTATGACTAACTTGATTACATATGTAACAATAACCATTAAAACTTGCATACCTCATAGAATTTAGTTGTCTAATCTGATTTGTCGTCAATATATTTTCATGATCATTTCTTAATTGATTAGTGACCTGCAAGGGCTAAAACACCTTACTCTTATTGACCTTCTTGTCAACTTGAGAAGTAACTTTAGACTCTTCGTTAAAACCGAATCTAGATCTATCACTAACAATTTTTTGACTCTATATGAGATTATCCATATCATTATAACTTTTATCAAACTTGAAAAATGATTTCACCTTACTTGTAAACTTATCTAATTTATATTGTAAAGACACAATCTCAAAAACATATTTGAACATTTTTCTTATTTGGTGATTAGACTTGAAGACATAGATTCTAACTTAGAATTAAGAAAAATGATTTCACCTTCATGATCCTTGGTGTCTTCATTCATTTTTGCTTCATACACATTGAATTACTCCTCATATTCCATGATTTCAGACTTCATCTTCTTGTTAATATTGTTCTCAATATTTAGTTCTTCAAGAGCATTCATCAATTCAGTCTCACAGTCCACCTCATCTTTATCATCATCTAAATCACTTGAAGTAGACTCTTTTTGATATGATCAACTTCCTTCCTTGGACATGAAGATGTCTCTTCATATTCAATAGGAACATAATATTCATGATCATACTTTGAGTCACTATCTTCACTCTCATTTGATGAGCTAAAATATTATTTGGTGCAGAGACTCTTCTTGTCCTTAAAGTACTTATTATTATCAATCCTTCTAAATCCCTTATTACTTTTATCAAACCTTAATGATCTCCTTCCATCATCATGACCTCAACCATGCTCTTCATCATCATTCTTATGATGCTTATGAGGGAATTTGTTAAATAAATGTCCTACATCTCCATAATTGAAGCATTTGAAAGGTAGTTTACACTTGTACTTTCCTAAACCTATTTTCAATTTCCTTGTAAACAAAGCAATTAATTCATCATCATCAATATTAGATGTGTCACCCTCATTGAGTTTTTAACCTTGGAATTTTTTCTTTGGATTCATTTCTATCTTGAATTTTGCTTATTTCTTTGGTGATATATCATCATTTATTATCATCTCATATGTAGTAAGGATACCATGCAATTCATCCATATTCAACTGATTAAGATAATGACTTTATTCTAAAGTAGATATTTTAAAATCAAACTTGAGAGAGAGAGAGAGAGAGAGAGAGAGAGAGAGAGAGAGAGAGAGACCTTAATACCTTTTGAACTATAGTATCTTATTCAATCTTCTCTCCAAGACCTTTGATGATATTCAAAATCTCATCAACTCTCTTTAGAAAGGATGCCAAAAAATATTCTTTCTTCATCTTAAGACTCTCAAATTATCTTTCATGAGTCTACAACTTTGCCAACTTAACCTTTGAATATCCTTCATAAATAGTCTTAAATTTATCCCACATTTCCTTAGTAGATATGTAGTGGATTACCTTGGTGTATTTAATATTTTAAATACCACAAGTTATAATATTCATTGCCTTATAATTGTTTTCAAACAACTTCTTATCTATAACACTCAATATAGGTATCATATGGTTTTAGAATATCCATCCACAATAGATTGATAAGTATCAAACCCTAGGGACATGATGTAAGTCCTCATCATCATAATCTAAAAATAATAATTGGATAAATTAAATGTCAATGCTTTCTTAGTTGAAAAACCCCCTTATATTTGATGGCTACCCATATTTTACCTTATATCACCTTCAAGCTATCAAGCCTTTAACAAAGGACCAAAATTGACACCAATTTTCAGAGGTATAAACCATTGATAAGGGAGGTGAATCAGTGGTGGTAAATAGTCCAATTCAATTTGCAAACCCTTCAAACATTTAAGAATTGAATACAACCATTCATGAAGCATTCAATATGCTTATAACAATGAACAATAGATAATGAAATATCACACACATAACACAAGATATATATGGGAAACACTTTTAGGGAATAAAACCCACTCTAAATCATATAAACACATGGACTAATTGTCCTATAAGAATTATGCAAACATGAGACTTTAGTGAAATACCTATTCCACAAGGAGCACCTACCCCTAGGACGCTTAAGTCCTTCTAACCAGAGTTTATTAAAACACCTATTCCACAAGGATTAATTACCCATAATATTTTCAAGTCCTTCTAACCAAAATTTATTGAAACACCTATTCCATAAGGAGCACCTACCCCTAGGATGGTCATGTCCTTCTAAGCTAGATGTTGAACACCCTTCTAACACCTATGATATGATCACCTCCACCATTAAATTAATGTATTCAATACCTAATGATGGACCTATAATTTTATAAAACATAAAAAACACCCTCTATATTTTATATAATCCTCTCACATAGGCATGCCATAATCTCTCTTCCTCTTCACTCAGACTACCATCATATACACACATAAACCTATAAATCCTTCTTTTCGCTTCTATCCCCAATATTGAAACTTGTAAGAGAACTATATTTAACATAAAAAATATAACCTATAGGTCATAAAAATATTCATAAACATGTTATTATATACAACCCATCCACTAGGCACATAAACTTTCTTATTTCCTTCACTCTTCAACTCTGACACACACCTCTTCTTGTAAGTCTAGAAATCATCATCTTTGATTTCACTATTTATAGATAATTCATGATTATTATCTTTTATTTAATCTATAATAATTTAATTATCTATTAAATCATATAACTTATCTCAATACCATCCACATAAGTTGGTCATAACATCCATGGGTCACCCTTAATCAGCTACACTTTTCAAATAGGCCTTAGTACCTCTTATAGGTCTTATGGATACCTATTTACCCATTTAGCACTTTAATGATAAAATTATAATAATATTATCACTTTAAAATATATGGTTCCACTCTATATTAACCTTATTACATCTTCCAATGATTATTCCTACCAAAACACTATTTTGTTGAAGCACAATTTGCTCAAATAACATTTTGTGCATAGTTACACAATTAATGAATAAATAGTCAACTTTGAATCATTTTTTCATAATAAATATGGATTTTTAAAACAAAAAAAATACATATATATTATCCTCATATACTTTACAACACTTTACAATATATAATTCACCTTGAAACATTTAAATACCATCAAGAACAACTCAATTATCCTTTTCAGGTCACATAAAATAGTCAAACATAGTCAAATTTGGAGCTCAATAACTTTTATTGTAAAAAAATATAGACTTTATAAATAGGTTATATGTATTATCTTTGAATTCCTCTACAAATTTTATTTTTACTACACCATTTAATTCATTGTAGATCAAAAGTTATGGCTCAAACACTACAAACTAGTTTTTCCCTTTACTAATTTTGAATATTCAAACTCCAATAGTCATTGTTAAACATTAAAAACTTTTTAAAAATCTCATTCCCTATAATATGTTTATAAAAAATGTATATTTTATCTCCCTCAAAGTTATCCTAATATTTAACTATACTAAACATCTATCATTTTGACCTTATCTCGTGCTCCCTAAAAATTTTGACCAAATATGCACAATCAATCTCCTTAAAAGTAGCTCAGCCTTTATCTTTGCTTACTCTTAAAAATCAAGAACTTTTCATAATATCACTACTTATTTATATTTTGGAAAAAAATTTCTCCATCAATCTCTATGGATTAAAAAAGTCTTTATCTTGTAGTGCTCACCATTGATCTAAGCTCTGAGCTCCCATGATTGTGCCACTTGACAGCCCTATGTGCCTTCTACACATTTGACTCATTGAATTGAATTCATTAAATTTATCTTCTGACCACATGAACATATTATCACCATTTATATTTTTTCCAAGATCCATCAATGTGACACATGTCACTAACACATTCATTCTTTGACATATTGACTTTTACATGTACCATTAGATCAAGATCTATAATTTAACATGCACCGTTATATCTAATGTATAGATGACCTCAAAATTCAATGTATTTTAAATTTATGGTATATATACCATCATAGTATACACATTAAAATTTTAATATTTATACCATGATCTATAAAACACTTCAAGACTCAGAATCTTCAGGATACCTTCTTGGCACTATAGACAACATCTCCATGAAATCCATTGACCTCATTTGACCTTCTGTGTGCCTAAAATAAATGCAAAAAATTGATGGTTAATTCTTTTATACATTATAGTATATTATTTTTCATCTTCTCTTAATCCATAACATTCATGTTCTTCACTCCAAATGATCAAAACATATATCATGACTTCATCAAGACATCTATGGATGCCTCACAACTTTTTTTTATCCTTACAGACCTGCAAATGTGCCATATCTCTCCAAACCATAAATATGATAAATTTTTAATTTATTAATTAGTAACACATTATCTCTTTTACATTAATGAAAACCAAACAACAATGACCATTCTCAATAGCCTATACTTGCAATTGTATAAATTCATTAAATGTTGTGTTTTTATGAGTTTTAAAGCCAAAAATAGGATATTTGACCTTGTGGGTAGATAAAACTCAATGAATATGAGGTATTTAGGTGTAATATAACTATTAAGGTAAAAAAATATTATGTCATTCAATAAATTCTCCAAAAAATTCTAATTCTTGAAGGTAGTGTGAAAAAGGCTTGTGAAAGGCTAGGTTTTTTGGCCATTTCATGGTTCATCTATCTAATCAAGGTCCCAGGTCCTTAAATTTGGCATGGAGCATATTAATTATATGGTAAAAATTAATTAAAAACTTATTTTTATATTCACATGTGTGGGATGTCATTAGAGCTAAGACTCAATTTTTAGGCTTAGAGGGCTAATAGAGGCCTAATTGGAGAGAGAAAATAGGTGAATAAGTGTACTTACACTCAGTTTTGAGTAATTAAAATTGACATGGAGCTGTAAGGGAAAAATAGATACTCAAAACTACCCTTTTTTCTAATATCATCCATACATTATCCTACACAAAGATATTTTCATGTTTTCAGGGATATAAGGAATTAGGAGAAAATACAAGATTAAGGTAAAAATGAGGTATGGCTGAGTGTTTAATGTATGCAAATGGATTAATTTAGGTCTGATATGAATAATATATTACATCCATGGATATATATTGCATTTATAAATATGAAATAAATAACTGACACTTGCAAGTAAGGATAGGCATAGTAAGGCCAAGTGGGCTTCAAGACACCTAAAAAAGATTATTATCATTGTATTATCGATTTAAAGATATTATAAACTAATGAATGGTTGAAAAGGGTAGATAAATATGTAGCTAAACATGAATTTATGATGAATAATACCACTTTTCACCTCTTAATCCAAAATCCCACACCATTTAGAAGAAGATGCATCTTCAAGGGAATAACAATGTATTTAGAGACCTAATAAAAATATTTCTAATTCCTTTCTTTATTGTAACTCTCACTTGAAACTTGTTGTGTGTACCTCTTATGAATATCTCTCTTATATCCTCATTTCTCTATAAATTTTGCCTTGATGGGATTTATATGGATACTTTTTTTGGGCATGGCTAAGCCTTGCTCAAATGAACACTTGTACTATGCCTTGGAACCATGAATCAAATTGATTCTTACCTCCTCACATGGTTTCAACTAGTGTAATAGTGTGATGGTTCATGAATGTTATTAGTAGTCCTTTTACTCTCTCTCATTTATCCTTTCCTACCTATTTTCAAATGGATTGTCCTATTATAGGTCACATGGTTAGTTTGGTGTAGTTTTACATAGCTTGAAAGTTGATTTTCAGTCACTATTTATTTTTTATACTTCTTGACTAACCCTCTCATTAAATGAATTCTCAAATACCTTCATGTTGAAGCATTCATGCTTGAAATTCCTTATTTTGAGAAGTGTGATCAGATTTAGTCCTAATTAAGGTTCTTAAGTGCATGATAATAAAGTGGATGGTGTTTTTTTGGTGTATCAACTCTTTACATAAATTTGTTTTATGTCTTTTTTATCCCTTTCCATTTATAATCAAGTAATAGTAGTGAACCTAATTGATACATCAATTGGATTTAGCCCTTTAATCTAGAGGTTTAGTCCACCTAAAGGTCACCCATAGCGTATGACCAATACCATTACATAACTTGATTTGAGAGTGATTGAATCACCCTCTAAAGGGTGAAAATTTGAGATATAAGAGTTACTTTTCAAAATAAAACGTCTCTAGTAGGTTTTCCTATGATATTTATGAGTAGGAATACCAAATAGCTATCTCTAAATAAACATAAATCCTCAAACCATATCTATCTAGATCTAGTTCATAATCATCTTGTAAATTCCTCACAATCTTGAGAAATCAATTATCACTCTCTTAAGATATTATAAAAAAATTATTTATATTTTATAAATTAAAGGATAATCCATATACCCAATAATAAACACTAATGTTGACACAAATTTACGGCATTGCATTCTAGTGGATATCGATCAAGTGTACACACACATACCTAGGTTGGAAAACTATGGGTGGCTTAATCCTCTTCAAAGCATTAGATTTCAAGAAAAACACTCAATTAATAAATGAGGAATGGTTATGTATATTAAAATTATATTTATAACACACTTTTAAAAATTAATCTAGTGATGAAAGTGAAACTAATGTTTGAAAGAAAGGAAAATCAAAATCTAGATATGTGGATAGGATCGAGGATAAATAAATATGAATGAATCATATAAAAAGGTTAATGTAAAGATTTATGGTAGAAAAAATTATTATAATTAAATTGGGAATTTATAAGAGTCAATAGAAATAATTATTTACCATACATATATGAGTTTCACCAACAATATATGATTATGTCTTGAGAGTCTATTTCTCGATCTCAGTATTTGTATAGTTATTACAAATAATTTTTATAGACTATGAAATATCTAATGAGAAATATAAAAAACTAGAAAAGTGTCTTTTATTCTTTATTTTCTCAATCATTTACATAAATAGTAATGCAATTAGTTTCCCTTTATCTTTAAAGTTTTTACTTCTAATTCCCTATATTGTATAATATGAATTTTAATAGTTTTATTTTATTTAAATCAACCAAATTTAAAATTAAATAAAAACTTCTAATAATCCTAACCATTATTTTGAGCATGGATCACCCTATTTATTTTTCCCTTATGGTTTTGTATTTCCTTCACATGGTTTTATATTTATTATATGTTAGTGTTTTAGATATAATCTATGATTTTCACTTATTCATATAAACAAAACCCTAGCATGGTTTAAATGGATGTTGAGAGTGTATATTTTATAATTGAAGGTGTAATTTTAAAGATTGCATGTTTATTTCCTAAAATATGTAATAAGTTTATAATGTATCTAATGAAATGGGTTAAAAAATTATAATCAAATAGATTTTATATTAATAATGAAAAATTATTAGCTCTCCTTAGAAATACATATTTCATTAATGTGTAATATGAAGTGATTGCATGTGTGATTCCTTTCATTCATCCTCAATGTAGTGATATCTACCTTCCTTATCATATTATTTTCTTAAAGATTATATTATATACGTAGGTCCATCTTATCACAATTACAAAAGGTAGGGTATATCCTATTAGAGAATGTTTTTATGAATATCATATATTAAATGTCTAAGGATTGTGATTATTATGTTAAATCCTCTCAAATTATGAATATTAGTGTAACTAGTGTGGTAATAAATGAAAATACTTAATCATTAAATTAATATTTTTGAAATGTCACATTTATTTCACATAAGATTATTATTTTTATACATTCTAATTATTAGTTGTAAAATAAAATCCAAAATTTATGTCTAAAGTTAACATTACTTGAAGACAAGTTTGCACACAAAAAATATCTTGAGCATGCTACTATGTATTGAATTTATGGATCTCCATAAAAATCACAAGTGTCTCAAAATATTTCATCCCAAACATGTTTTGAGAAAATTAAAATTTATATATGGCTTATGAATCAATAAGTTGGTATAAGCTTCATAAGTATCCAAGAATTTTTTTTCTAAAAATGCTTCAAAACATGTTTATTACATTATCTCATATGTGTCTTTTTAAAATATGAAAATATTATTTTGTTGATAAAATAATTCATGGACATCCCAAGGATAAGTGTTTGGTTTTTTAAAATATAATAAAAAATATTATTGATAGTGGTGATCTTACATTAGATACAATTTTTAAATCACTGCCACATTCAACACACTTTATAATATTGAGAGACCTATTAATATTGTGATTATATCTATATAGGTTGAAGTAATAAATAAAAATTTACCAAAATAAAATTATCTTGATAAATATATTCATATGAATGATGTTCATGAAAAATATATGCCTAATAATACTAATGTTTTAATCATGGTTTATAAGGTGGAAACCACAAATACTTCATCATTATTCAATAATTTGATTATTGTCTTTCACATATATACGTAGAAATGTACCACCATAATGGTTTATAATGGTTGTGAAATTAATGTATGTACACACACACACACACACACACACACACACACACACACACACACACACACACACACACACAATGACACTTATCAATTTTATTGGACATTACATTGAATATTTCAATAATATTACTCCATCCAAAAAAATCATATGAAAAATTTAGTGGTATGTAGGTATTGCTCTCAAATGACATTACATTACATTACTATTAGCCTTACATTGTATCAATATGATGCTATGATATGAATATCATGTATAAGATCAATGAATGCAACACTTTCTATGAATCATGATTATAATTCATTTGAGCTCGAGGGTAAGATTATTTTCATTGAAGGGATGGAACATCTCCAAATAAAGAGAACCAAGAGGGAAATAATTACTCAACTAGTACTCAAAAAATGATATATAATTATTAAATTACTAAATATGAGGTGCATGTTACTGAGGATGAGAAATATATTTAATAGAAAATAAAAAACAATAAATAAATTCCAAGAATATGGTGTGGTTGGTTATATATATTATACTTAAAATACAAAATATGATGGTAAAGAAAATTTATGTTAATGAAATGTAAATACACTTGATGATAATGGCATGTATGATACATGAGATTCATATACCTATTTAATCCAAACATAATCTATTGTGTATAGTTTATTATTGTATGTTTGTTATATCACCATGTCTATATTTTATTCTTCATGTTCTCTATATTTGTATCTTGAAATACATTTATACACATTATTTTTAATTAACCATTATTAATTTATTTGGTTATGAATTTTCACTATCAATTTAATTTTTATTATTTATCCTAATTTGAACATTCATTATAAATATCCTATAATGACACATCCTTTACAATAATTCTAATCTTAATGAATATTCTTTGTGAAGATCTACTTTCTCACTTTTTCATAATGAATATCTATGCTTACTCTTTTTATAACCTACATTTATCTTACATGATGCCAAAAATTCAAATATGACATGTGAATATACATTTATTTATTCTGATTGTGGGTATTTTGTCTTATTTTTGCATGCTCTATTGAGGCATCATTTTATGATTCACATATACAATGGTGGCATATTTATTATGTTCCGTTCCTCTATACTAATTTAATTATTAAACTCATTACATATTATGTCTTGAAATATTCAATGGATTATTCAAATAATTTATATTATTTTATTTCTTAATCCATTTCCCTTGGCCTTATTTGATTACATTTATGTGTTATAATTAGAAAAATCAAAATCAAGACCTATGCATGACTTGCATTTTTAGTTACATGATTAATTTATGTTATTTATCATATACATGGTGAATTATATATTTATTTTCTATACACATGATTATAAAGGTATACATGAGTGGAATTTACGACATACAGGATATATATGATACATGTTCATATAGATGTGTAAAATTCCTTACACCAAGGGGATACCTTTCTACATTAGGTGAATGCATACACTAGGACCAACTATTTATATTTTTAGGTTATGTATTTCTCTACTATTTAATTTACCATAGTGTGTTACATAGTTTTATATAAGTGTGATAATATTGTATATAATTTTATGGTGTTATTTCCTATGAATATTGTAATTTTCAATGGTCAACACTAATATTAATTGATTATGTGAACAAGTATTGATTTTTATTTTCCTAAGTGATGATGTTGATTAATACATTTTATGTTATATTATGCATGTTATATGAATATATTATGTTTTGTCATGTTCTCCATAATATGTTTCAAATAATCCTCTAAGACATATAATTTTCATGTTTTCCATGTTAGGTCAGAGTTGATTCAAAGTTAGGTCATGTCATGAGTGCTTGTAAGCATTTGTGTGGTTACATATATAATTGTTTTTTAGCTTGGTTTCATTATTTTTATCATAAATTATTATATTATGCATGATTCCATGATTTATATCATGTATATTTTGTCTTTTTATTAGTACAAGCCTAATTTATATATTTATTTGACATGTCATTTCTATTTCCATTTCTTTGGATTCCATGTTTCATAAATTCTTGATTAATAAAATATTTATATAGTGACATATCTTATCATGCTATTATACATTATTTAAGTGATTACATTCTTAATATAAAAAATGATGTGCATAAATATTTATTTTGACAATAATGATTTTTAGGATTCATCCCTCACCTCAAAAGGGGGAATATGTTGTGCCTATATAATGGATTTAGGCCATGAAACACATATAGTTAAAATTTTACATCAGATTATGTGATTCAGATGTAATTCAGTAGGTATATTGGGACATATGTGAGATATATTTGGGGCATCCTATAATATTTTAAAGAATAATAAGATGATAATTATATGGTAAAAATTTAGCATACTTATGTGATTTACTATATTGACAAAAATAATGAAATTCTATATCAATTTGAGGTATATATGGATCAGATGTCAGGCATGACTATGGTTAATGCAAACACTTTTCTATTTATATGATGAAAATCTATGGTAATACATAATAAAAATGGGTCTAAAATACATATATGATGGTTGATTAAGAGTTTAAATTTACATAGTAAATTGGTTTGAGGTTACACCTTTAAATATGAACATGAATTAGGGTTCCAACAAAAAGGTTATGTTGATATTTTTGGTAGTGTCATTGAGGTTATACTTCTATCACTTCTCCATATTTCATGCTTATTGAGTGTTTAAATTTCTCAATCCATTATTTCAGCATATGCATATCCTTGGGGCATAATCACACCATGGAATTCTCAAAATGAGTTTAACAAATGAAATATTAGCTCATGTACCATCTGTTGTATTTGTTCTTTAGTTTTTTTAGTTTAATGTATTTCAATAATATGGATTATTTTATATTTTCTATCATGATTGCACATTGATTTGTACATTTTTCCTTGAATGTTTTGCATGAATAAAGTTGGATATTTAGTAAATAACTGGAAACACCAAGTGAAATTACACAAAGGTAAAAAATATCATTATTTTATCCTTTTAAATACTAGACTACAAGGGGAGAATTTTTAGACACCTAAATTTATTATTAGACACTTGGAAAAATAGTTTTTACATATATTTGACACACATGAAATTAGCATTCACATTTTAATCTTTGTTTTCACTAATCCTAGAAATTTATTGGTCTATTATTTTGGCCAAATTACTATTATTTATATTTAGTATATCCTTATTCTATGATATAACACTCTATAATACTAAAAATAATGTGACCATATTCTAGATCCCTATTTTCCCATTCTTTGTAAAATTCTAAAAATAATCAAATAAATGTGGTTATCACATGCATATGGCTTTACCATAAGTTTCCCATGATCATTGACAAACACATTTAAAATTTAAACATCTCACTTAGTTTATTATAAGCACATTTCATATATTGGTTATGGGAGAAATACCAAAGATCCATCTATAAATAAAAAATCATAGTTCCATATATATCTTGATCTAGGTGGCACTCATCTTGTAAAGTCCTCTCACAATTTATAAATACATTTGCACTCTCTTGAGATGTTTTCACAAAATAATACCTATCTAAAAACCCTTTAAATAAGCATCCCTAGAGCTAATTCTATAAACTAATTCAAGGATAAAGTTTCATATTTTCAAAAAATTTAAGTGATTTTATAAAACCACATCACAATGGGTCTACATCCTCTCATTTTATGACCACAAAGGTGGCGTATGGAACAAGTTGTAGATATTAAGTTTTATAGATAACCACTTAGTGGAACATCAGATGGATCAATGTATACAATTATTCCAAGGTTTTTATAAAGAGGATTTATATTAAATACTAAGCAACTAATAAAAATTATAGGGATAGATTATGTATAATGGATATTACACTAAATTGATGAATTTGATCAAGAAATATTTGGATAAGAGGGAAAAGTTAGGGTGTGGAAATGAAGTTGTCATATACCTACAAAAATAATGTATTTTAAACAAATCAATCTAATTAAGTGAATCATGCCATTAAAACCTTTATATAATTCTATTTACATATGACTTAAATAAAATCAAACAAAATAAATATTATAAAGAAATCAATTTAAATAATCTTGTAACATCAACCTCAAATATTAAATCATGATAAAATTCTTAGTTACACATTTAGTCACAAATTAGGATTACCGTGAGATCTATGCATATATAATAAGTAAAATAGCCATATACTCAATATAAATATTAAAAATTATAATAATAAAATTACTTCACAAACTTATTATATGAAATTAAATAATCCATGCATAACAAAAAAAAACTAGGTAAAAAAAAGAAACATGGCTCAAAGACTTTATTTCGAATTCTTAAAGTTTGCATTACTACTATTTATAAAATATTCATCCCTATCATAGGATAAAAAGTACCTATTTATACACCATAGTTGGGAACTAAGTCATCAAAAGTGACCTTTTTCATAATTACAATAAATCCAAAAAATCATCATCTATTTCAAAATGAAATTTCTAACAAACTAGCACTTTCACCAAATGGAAAACAATGATGTTTTAAAAAATACTAACAATAATAATATCCTTAAGGCAAATATGGAATTTTAAAAGAGAAATAATGTGGATCATATGATCAAGGTCCCATATTAAACCCATTATAGTTGTAAATTATATGGGCATGTCATCTTATGATGATTTTTATGCTGAAAGTATTTAGATATTTTATTGTGCTTGAGTACAAATTCTTGAAATTTTACTCTTTATAACTATAGATGAAATTTTTTTAAATAAATGTCATTATGAATTTATTTATTCAGATTTGTATCTATTTTAATTTAATATTCATGTCATTGAATTTTTTTAAATTGGTGACAATTCATTTATTTTATGCAATTTTATGAAATTACACATATTTTTGCCAGCTCTATCACTTCGAACTTGGATTTTAAATATTTTGGTTCACAAAAGAATACAATTAAAACATGTGGATTATTTTTTCATCTTATGACATTATTTAAATTCTTAGTTAATTTAATATGAGAAACTATCATTTTATTGTGTTGAGTCGTGGCCTTGAGTACAACCACATTTTCCATCTTGATGTCATCATGTCTCCTTCCATAGGGTCTATGAAACATGGTGTAATCTCATAGAATAAATAATTTAAATCAAATACATATGTACCAAGTATATGCCTCATATAATTAATTATGATAATGATAAATGGAAACTCCTTGCATAATCCCATGTTCACAGAGTTTTTTTGTGTACATCTTTTTAAATCCTTATGAATGTTGGGAAAATTAAGAGTGTAAAATTTGTTGACAAGTGGTGCCTTATTAAAAATTAATAAACTCATATAATTTTGAATTATGCCTTGAAAAAACATTGTGATAATTTGTATGAATGCAATTTTGCAAATTTCCATGTGGTCAATCGATTAGATGTTGGGATTCCAAGACCACCTTGTCAATGTTAACTAAATATGACATTTTAGATACAAACCATGTATCCATCATCAGGGATAAATATGACCTTAATTAATTATATGAGAAAAAAATTTAAGCAACCATAAATAGAATTCCTTTTCCAATTCAAACTCTAAATTCCAATGGTCATCAAACATAGGGAATCCACAACACAAAAAAAGAGCTTAATTATAAAATTAGATATTTATTGGGTTCTCTCTTTTTAGAAGATATAAAATAGGTCTCCAAGAATTTTCAATGTTTAGACGTTTGTCTTTATTTAAGTTCATGGGTCCATTTTCAAATTTGATTACTTTCCTAACATTTATTTTTATATAATTTTCTTCTTAGATGATCATCTTGGCTTTTCCCAATTGAACGTGGTGTTGGTAGATTGTAAATGATCAATGAGATTGGAAGCATTAGTTTGAGAGTGAATAATGTTTTATGAGTGATATTTAAGTCTCATATGTAAGGATATACCCATGTTTCTCACATATAGTTTTCCACATGAATACAAAATAATGTAAACTCCTTTTTTACTCTTTGGATCCAAAGGATATTTATCTGAATCAAGGCTATTATGAATAATATTTTTAGGTTTAAAATAAGTGTGAATAATAACCTTCCTTATTATTATGTTTAAATTCTATGAAACATCCTTAATATAAGGCATAGTGATTTTGGTGTTTTATGAGATATTTTATGCTCATATGGAAAGACTTATGTAGGAGAAACAAGTAGATACTTGCATACAAGACAAAGAAGACTTGAAAGACATTATTCATTCTATGACTAACACTTTCCCTCTCACTAATCATTCACAATCTACCAAGCACCAAGGTAAATTTGAAGAAGCCAAGATGATCATCCAAGAAGAAAATTATCTAAACATGAAGGTTAGGGAAGTAATCAAAATTGAAAAGAGACATGTGAATTTAAATAAACATAAAGGTCTAAACATTAGAAATTTTTGGAGGCATATTTTAAAAATTGTAAAAAGAGAGGACCCAAAAAAATATTCATTTTTGGGATTAATATATTTTTTTGTGTTGTGGTTTCCCTATGTGAACTGACAATTGGACTTTATAGTTTGAATTGGATAAGGAATTATATTTATGTTTACTTGCATTGCTATTTTTCTCATCAGGTTAGTTTTAGTCATCTTTCTCCTTGATAATGGATACATGTTTTGTATCTAAAACATCATATTTAGTTAACATTGACATGGTGTTAGAAGAATCCAAACATCCAATGTGTATGAAGTTATAATAATTTGACATGTAGGCTTGCCCATGACACTAAGCTCCATCCAATGTGTTGAAATTAACTACATGATGCTATGAATGAATGTGACATCAAGATTTGGATCCTAAAATATGATTTAAACTTTGAATGTGAATTTCATGTGATTAGATGTAAATATCTATGATAAAGTGTGACTAAGTTAATTTTTATATTTATAAAAAATAAATTGATGTAAGATTTTGATAAATAAATTTTATAAATTGACACTAATTCAACAAAAGATTTAAATGAAACAACATAAGTAATAATTTACCAAGTGTTAAAATAAATTTATTATATTATAAAATTGAATCCTTTGGAATTTATTATGTATGAATCTACATTTAAAATATTTAGAAATATTGTTTGAAGACATGAAAAAATTCATATAAAGTACTTTTAAATATTTTTAAAATTCCCAATAAAATGATAGAAACTATCTAAATAGCTTGACTTTTAAACATAAATTCTAAGCCAAAGATATATTATATTTATAAATTCAAACCCAACAAACATGCAATTTATTTTTTTCAAAATTATTGTGTCTAGACAAAGTGAGTTATCCATTTTGAAAATAACTAGGGGTGTGTTGGTGATATAAAATGGTGAATTTTGAAAGAATTTTTTAAAAAGTGTTAAAAAATAAAACTAATAATTAAGATATAGAGATATACCAATATCATACAATAATGTGTGATGATGTTATTAAAATCTGATTGTCTAGACTAAAAGGCTACCAAATAATGAAGAAATTTTGAACATTAAAAAATCATACATGTGTGTGCCATGAATTAACTACCATTTGACATGGGTTTTGGTAAAATAAATTCAATATGAATAAATCCATATTATAATTTTTGATTGGTAATAGTTTTATTTTATTTTCCTTTTAGTTCATAATGGGATGGCTTGGTCATTACTTTGATTCCATCTAGGTGTCTATAACCCTGATAGAGATACATTTAAATCCACTCTAGGATTTGATCCACTACCATCCAAGTGTCTTTAGCCATAGCGGTGAGTACCTAAATCACATTTAAAGGTGTAGATTTTATTTTTGAATTATATAGCACCTCAGTCTTATACACTTGGAGAATACATGTCATGGATGTACCTTTGGATTTTAGACCTTTTATGTTGCTTAAAGGCTTGCATACACTATATCTATGCCTTATTATTTATATCTTAATCTAAATAATGCCATTATGATGAACCAATATTTATATCTTATGTAGAATGTTGTAAACTTGCTTTTCTTCCATCTTTACAAGTTCTATACCTACACCTATTTTCTAACTACCTAAACACTTATGTCCTAATTGGACACCTATGTAAACATAAGTGTCCTATCTAAACACATTTTAAATTTCCTAAATGCATATAATTCACAAATTAAACACATTCCTATAGTCTTACTAAGTGATTTAATGTAAGATATTATCCAAAGGGATTGGTATAAATATAAGATAAACCCTCATTCATTCCACCACCTAATACAAACTAAAAAGTACTCAATCAATCACTTAAGTGAGAAAAGATTCCATAGTTTCTCATATTTACATATCAGTCATAGGGATAACATATCTATAGGTCTAAAGAAGTAGAGGAGCATTCTATGATCCACATTTTCCAATTTCCAAGATAGGTCATTTTTATACTTGCTTATTACACATTGCATGATTTTGACATAAGCCAACATATAGGGGAGAACTACATAAGTTTGAGTTCCTCTTCAAAGTATTGGATATGTTAGAAATACTCTTTGATATAGGTGTCTTTGGGGCATATCAACACCATGTTTCCATTAATCTAATTTTCCCACAACTAATAACAAGATGAAGAACTAGGGTTTTTCTATTAGACAAGGATTGGTATTCCATGACCCATATCTAAATGCACCAAAGTTAAGAAGACACATAAACCATAAGCATACAGGTGGTCAAATCCATTTTCATTAGGTATTACATACTATACACCTACATCTAATTTAGACAATAACATCAATTTAACCTTGCTAAGTTATAAGGTCAAATCTCTAAAATCAAGTTACTAGCCAAGAATATAGGTTGAGTCCACTTTATACATGTTATAGATCTAGATTTATATTAACATCAAAATTAACTATCTTACTTTCATCATAATTGTAATATATAGCATAGATTTAATTTCTATATTTAGCATCTCAACATAATAAATTCAAAATATGTTTTATTTGAGTTTAAAAAATAATTGTCATGATTTAGAGATAGTCTGCCATATTTGTTCCCTAGGCTATTTCTACTCCTTTAATACTATATTCTCCATATCTATATTTTAGGGTTAAACATTTGGTGAACCCAATCTACATGAATGCAATATCTTTTACTCCCAGGGTTTTAATTATCTAGGGTCTCAATTTGTTATGCTTTATTTCAAATTTTAAATTATTCATTTGTAAGCAATGCAATATCTTAATCAAAAAACGTGTTTTTAAATTCTAAGATATAGAAGCATTGATCATTCATTACAATAATAAAAAGGGCTTGATATATATTTTTAATATGTTAAAAGAGATGAAATTAATAAGCATGATAAGGCTAAGGCTTCCTCACCTAATGATGTTGAATCCTTATAAGTTACTATAAATGATTTAATACCAATCATTCTACCTACATTGATTGGAGGCATGGATTATGTCTTATAACCTTTTTTCAAGACTACTATTGATACTTATACCATGAATTTATCAAATGCTTCAACTCAAATACCAGTTTTAATACCTATATCCACCTAACCTATTGGTACACCTCCATTGGTAACTTTTCAAACATCCAACCTAAAATACTAATAGGTTAAAGATATTATCAAAACTATAAAACTTTTACAAACATAGGTTAAAAATATTAAATAAAATTATATGAATTCTCTTTATGCTATTGATTCACAATAGGTGTTGCATAACCCTCTTGCATTAGAAATACTTTTTTCCCCTTTCCAACTGATTTTGTTGTACCTAAGTTCACATTTTATGATGGAAATGGTGATCATGAACAACACCTTTTATCTTTTTATTCATCATTCATTGATCATGAGACTACAATGATAAAATTTTGACCAAATTATTTAGAAGGAGATTAAAAGACTATAATTTTAAGTGGTTTTATGATTTACCAACTCAATAAATAAATAAATTCAAAACCCTTATAGTTCAATTTTTGGCACACATATATATTAAAATTACTAAAAATGTTTCCAATGCACAAATTGAAAAGATCAAATAAAGAACCAATGAACCTACTAATGAGTATGTATTGAGGTACAAGACAATGTTAGATAAAATGACCAATCCTATGGAAAATAAATAGCTTTAATAAATATTTAAGTAATGTTTACTTTCTCCATTACATTAGTCTATTATTAAAAAAAATTATATATTTTTGATGACTTATTCCACATTATCTAGGACTCTGAAATGAATCATATTTCATTGAACAAACTTAAATATATATCAAACACATCAACTACATGTACATATAATACCATGTTTACTATCAAACCAAGTTATAAGGTCAAATCTCCTAGCACTAAAAATAAATAACCGCCATAGTTAATGCAATGTCATAACAACCTAATTGGATTTTTTTATCCAATGTACAACATAGATAATTTTCATGCTTACCTAAGTCTCCCACTTCATTATTCCTAATTCTTCTAGAGTATCATCTTATATCTCTCCCTCCTCCTATAGAGGTTGATATGATTAGACCTCTACCTAAAGGGTATGATTGGAATTATTATTATGACTATCACAAGGTCCCTAGTCATTCTACAAATAGATGTTTTACCTTGAAGCATAAGATTAAATACCTTATCACTGATTAAAATATTACATTTTATGATCCTAATAAGAAATTAGGTTCAAAACTTGGTGACCACCAAAGCATAAAACATTTAATAATCACTTCCAAGACCATTCCAAGAAATATTTGGAAGTGAAAATGGCATATAATGTCCATCCTCCTCCATCTCATAATGGGAATCTATTGGATGGGATTATTGGTACTTATACACCACACACCTATTATAATTCAAATAGATTATATTACTTTTGATGATAATGAGATTAGGGATGATGACTCAAATATTCATTCCTTATTAATTTAATCATACCTTGATCACCAACCTATACATAGTGTTATGATTGAAAATTGTGTAAGAGTTAATGTTTGTACCATGACATTAATTATGCATTTAGGTTATACAAATCATGAATTAAATATTTTAACAAAATAATTTAAAGTATTTGATAAGACCTTGCAACATGCTATTGGTGAGATTGACTTACTTTTATAGGTGGTTTCTGCATGTGGCTACTACCTTCTTAGATATACCTTCCATGGGTATCTTTGGTATATTATTGGGATGACCTTAGATACATACACTTTGAGTAGTATCTTCTATACTACATGGGTTTTCTAAATAGATTCATGCGAGTAGGGTAATTAAAATTGACATAATTCCATATGAACATCCCTTGAGCAAGAGAAATTTATACCCAAGAAGTTAATTATCAGACCTAAGGTTAATCCTTTACAAAAGGGTATGAAATAGGTAATATCCTTTTCTAGGTGGCCAAAAAATGAGAGACCATTACATCAGATATCTAGAGTGGGTTCCATATAATCCTCATCTACTACACACCTTATTCAAATATTTATATCACCTACACATGTTATTATTATTGTTGTTCCAAAGAAACCATAGAACATTTTATGGCAAGGTGTATGAACCCCTATTCCTACTATTTATTCACAACCATATATTTCTATTATACATAGATAGAGCATTACATATACTATAGTGACATGTATTACACATATATATGTTTCTTAATAGTATCACTAGTTTATTGCACCAAGTTCATAGTGGGGACATACCTATGAGCATCCATAGGATGAAATCATAAGGTATTTTTTTTGGTTTCAAATATTCCAAAAATACTAAAAAATAACATCTAAATGTAATATCATCTCCTTAACATATATGTTATCAATTATATGTTGGTATATGGAATATCAATATTTTCTATATACACATGCTTCACACATATTTTGAGTGTTATTTTAGCATACATAGATACATGATCTATTCAATTTCATATGTTTGGCCCTCCTTCTACTCATGTCATATGGAAATTTGGGGCATCTATCCTTATGATCATGATACATATAGGCTATATCATTATATGGTCACTTTACATTACCATGTTTTAGCTCCTATATATACTTACACATGTTTTTATTCATAGTTATATCCTTTGTATTATACTTGATACACTATGTACTTATAATTTTTTACTAATACATATTAATAGGGACTACTATGATGTGTTTATAATTTTAATTTATGTACTTCCTTGATTTTCTTGTTTTGATTGTTTGTGTATTTGAATATTCACCATTGTTTATGCCCCCCATGTCTTTATTTTCCTCTTTGGCATTTGAACAAGTCATTATTTATTGTATGTTGAAATTTGAATAAGTCATTATTAATTTTGTGAACATTTGACTAAGTCGCATACCTTTGATTTTGTAACATTTGAATATGCCACTTGTTTGGGGTCTCCTTAGACCATTATCTTTTGACTTGATTTTGATTTTTGTTGTGTGTGTGTGATTGATTGGTTGTTGATCTTTTACTATTAATATCTAGACATTGCCATGATTGACATCATAAATATTAGGACTTGGTGTGATCACATTCTTCATTCTTTAATGATATATCTACCTAGACATGTTCCCACTATATGTTACATGGTAAATTCATAGTTTACATGGTTATCGTATCCTTTTGAGGTAAGGTAACTACTAGTTACTACTTTCTATAACCTCAAAATGGAGAAATATTAGTGGGGGCATGCCATAGAGGGATGGCTTCCAAATTATTTCATATATTCATATTATAATAGGGCATGCTTTGAAAACATGTTATCCACACTTATTCAGTATCAAACATACACAAATTATAGTGGGGGACTATTTTGGAAACATGTTATCCACACTTATTCATTATTCAACATACCTAGATTATAATGAGGGGATGTTTTGGAAATGTCCTCCACATTGGCACTTATACCATTTCTCACATTTAGATATGTTTTGGAAATATGTTCTCCACACTTACACTAGTTCTTAGATTTAGATAGTAGTGGAGGCATGTTTTGGAAACATGTTCTCCACACTTCAATCAGTTCTTAGTTTTAGATTATAATGGGGGGATGTTTTGGAAACATGTTATCCACAAATTTATATGATTTAGATACACATTTGTGATATAATTATATACATTGGTACCATTGATATATACATATTTTCATCATGATACACATAAAGGTCCATATTCTATGCAATGGTAACCTAAATTACAAAATCAAATTAGTTTCAAATTTCAAACACTTATAGGAACTGTCATCACCCATGAAGTTGGAATTTTATAGATTGTATTAAACCAACCTAATATAGTAGTTTTTTAATTTTTTGGTATGATTTAGGTGATTAAATCACTCAATCTTGTAATTTTATAAGTTATAATTGATTTTATCTTATAACCTCACTATTTTTATATGTATATATATATATATATATATATATATATATATATATATATACACATATAAAAATAGTGAGGTTATAAGATAAAATCAATTATAACTTATAAAATTACAAGATTGAGTGATTTAATCACCTATATATGTGTGTGTGTGTGTGTGTGTGTGTGTGTGTAAACACACACACACACACACACACACACACACACACACACACATGCACTTTCCATATTTTTATATTTTTCTTAATATTATCTATAATTATTCATAATGATATATATTTTTAAATTGATTTAAATTTTAAGGGTTTGTGGAGTTTAAGGCTCATGTTATTAAAGGGTCTAAGTACAATAAATTAGGTATAAAATATGTAATAAATATATTCACTAATTTGTAAAATAAATGAGATAACATAATATTTCTAATAATATTAATAAAAGACACAAATGCATACTTAGATATAAATTACATAAGATGAAGGATTCAGAAGATGAAAATTAGTACAAGATCTAGTCTAAGCATTGTAAATAGGATCCATGTGCCAAAAAATCTCTTAGATAATATGACCCTACCCTAGATAGTAGCATCATGGAATTAGTTTCTAATTATGGAATTAGTGTCCTATGTGTAGGAACTAATTTTTACTTCTAAGAGATTTTATTTTTGAGTCTGCCAACCCTATTCCTATGTGAACAAACCTTGCTTCATTTCATGTGACTTGCTATGATGGATTTTATATGAAAAACCCTAGACCTATATATGATTAGTGAATTTCATTGGCATAAGTAGTATTTGTGTGGTATTGTCTAGGTAGACCAAACATCCTCAACACCCCACAATGATGAGTGTTTCCTACATATCAATACTCTAAGGAGGGATCAAGCTTGATCTAGTTCTCCCCACCTAAGTGTTGGTGTAAGTGAAAGTTAAGCTAGTATGAATGCTAGTTTGAGTACTTTGAGTGAGGATTGAGATTGGAAATATATGTATTATAAAATAAGGAGGGATATATATGATTATATGCATAAGTAGGTTAGAATAGGAATTAATAACCTTGATTGTGCACAACTTATTCAGAGATTATTTTTGTGTATTTGCATCTGGTTTCTATCAAGTAGATAAAGGGATAAAAGTCATGCATATATGTTGATCTAATGTTTGTGCATGGTTTGAAATGGGTCTAGGATGACCCTAGCTATCTTAGGAATTAAAAATATATCCATTGGAGTTAAAAATATGGAAAAGTATATTAACACCCAAATAGGACATTAACATTGTGGCACTAGTGTCTAGTTGTGGAACTAGTGTCCAAGTTGAAGAACTTAAGGCTATAGGGTCATAGGTGCCTAACTAACAGTCTAGGATTGATTTTGATATTTTAAAGGATGTGTGTGGCCTAAATAGAAGATGGATAAGCATCTAAATATGCCCTAAGATAGGTCTAGGGCTAAATTAGGGATGGGTGGTCTCAAGTAACAGTCTTGACACTCAAGTGACATTTTTGATGACCACATTTTAACCCTTTATTCTAAAAATGTAATAAAGTGAAATTACTAGGATAAAGGAAAATAAATGTATCTAGACTTACCTAAGAGGTGAATCCCATGAATCTAGATTGAGTATGTGAATCATGTTCCATTATGGGTCCTACAAATAAAGTTTACATAGATCAATATTTAATTAAGAGATATCAAAAGTAGAGATAAAATGAGTAAAGAGATAAGAGAGGAAATAAATTAATACACCTCACTAGGTACATGAATAAATGCATAAACCTAGTGACATCCTATGTGTATGTGCATATAGACAGTGATCAAATTGATGAATAACTTTGACTAAGTTGATGTCTTGCTTAATCTCTAGTATAGGTGGCTCAAGAACTCAATCAAATTTTGAATCCATCATTTCCCACCCCTAATAAGTGGATCATGACCTATAAATAACATAGATTGGATTGGTGTCTTATCCAACCCTCTTATGTACATAGCTCAAGAACTCAAATATATTATGACTCCATAATTTCCTACCCATGTGTAGTAGATGATTCTACAACTAAATTGTGTAATGTAATTGAAGATATATGATTGTAAATAAAACTATATATAATAGATCTATGGCCACTCAAGAACTCTAGAATGAAATTTGACCAAGGGGCCCCTTGAGTACTTAGGTATGTAGCTCAGGGGATATACGATAATGCCAACTTTTTTAGATGGAGTAAGGTATCAATATAGTGTATAACTTTAAACATGGTGTCTAGTGTGTAAAAAAGAGAATGGCATGGAGTTTTTTTATTCCATTTGATCAATTGGTGCATAAGAGAGCATATGAAAACAATGTGCCATGCACATGCCCCTAAATATGATATCTAAGTATAAGGATTCTAGATTGAGTTATAATAACCTATATTTTAGTATCTAAAATTGAAATGGTAGTGATCATCATGTGCATTATGCCCCCAATATGAGCAAATTATATGATTTTATGAAAAATTAAGCAAAATTGAGAAAAAAAAACTTATAACCTATAATTGAATCTATGTAAACTTAGACTGTAACTATTGTACCTCTCTATAAATTCTAGAATTTTTTACTTCTAGGGCTAGTAGACAATAGATCCATACCTTGGACACTACATTTTTTGCACCAGTGTCCACTTTTGGTGTTAGTGTCCAACTATACTAGTTATTTTCTAGACTGGCTTTGATTTTTTTCTAATTGTTTTCCACTCTATTTTATTGAAATTGATATCTATATTTTGTGCATTTGTGATGGAAACTATACTTTGAGTGCATTCAAATAGCCCAATCTCTGTGACAAACCTTTATTAAACTCCCCTCTTTTGAGGGGAGTTGTTGAACCTATGAAATAATTATCCTCAAAAGAAAAAGCTTTTTATGTTATGTGTTAGCCTAAGAATATATGATAACCTAATATAATGTGTATACATAACATTAGAATGTAAGATAATATTATTATAAGTTTGGTAATGTGTAATGTATGTTATATCTAGCATTCACAAAGATCTCAAGATAGATATAACAATGTAAGCATGTGTATGAAAACCAAATTTGAGAAATAAACTAACTACCTAGGGGGATGCAGCCTAATGTTCATCATGGCATACAAGCACGAAAAATAGATGCATGAAGTCCCTCATGGAATCTAAAACTAGAATGGGTAATAATTAAGAGATAATTGTCATGTCTATGATGTATACATAAAAGCATACATACAACACACATGAGGCATGGAAAGTGGGACAATGTGACATAATACAAGGGACATGGGCACATTTTAGTAAATATAATAAATCAAAGACATACAAGGACATGTGTAAATGTACACATACACATAGATCAAAAAAGGTGGGATTTGATCCACATAGAAGTAAATGTTCAAATATTCATATAAACAATCAAGAAAGCATACATAAGGGCATGGGCACATTTCCAAAGCATACATATAATGAAAGGAAGTGGTGTAGATTTATAGAACAATGGCATATTCAAATATCCTTGAATAGATGTAAAAGTATAGAGACACAATCAAGTCTAAACTAGTAAAGTTATAAATTAAATTATGCATGAACATGTGGTACACATTTTTATAAGAGCAAAGATGTTGATAAATTGAGTCTATAGTAGTAGTAATTGGTAAAAAAAATGTGAGTAGCGTAGGATGATCAATTTCAAGATATAACAATGTTAAACTTATGATATAGATCATAGAAATATGTTACTTGATAATCAAAACTATGTATAAGATGCCTCCAAATGGGTGAATGTTTCAAATGAGGAATCCATGTATTTGTGTATGTGTCCCCAATGGATAAATAGTGGTAAATTTGAATTTATGTGGTGGACCTAGGTCTTATAACTATGTATGAATAGTTGACAAGAACAAGTGAAGCATTTATGTATGATAAAAATGACTATACTATGATAGTGAGAATATGTAGTACCTAAAAAATATAATGTATACAATCTATAATTTGCATTTTTTGAACAAATATTTGATTGTTTTTGTGTTTTGAACATATTATATTATTTCTGTATTTTCTGGTTATAAGTTATGTATAAGAAATATGAAAATGAAACTATGTACAAGTAGGGAAGAACATACTAACCTATGAGTCTCACAAGAGACTCATTGTTAAGGTGTATTATGTCAAAAAGAGGAATGGTAATCCTTCATTGAGTGTGATAGATATGTTGTTACTAAATTCAGCTTCAATGTGAATGTGAATATTGTTCATTATTGGTATATTGGTAATCATAATAATCTAGTTGGTTCCACTCACCATTATCATCTTTATTTTGAACCAATGGAATGCTAGTGTTGACTTCTATTGTATCTAGATGAGCATAGGTAATTACCTCATACTATGGAATTAAAGTTTATAAATTGTGCTTTACAATATTTTATATGATTGTGACCTTTTAAACATTGCTTATTGTAATCATATGGTTCTTTGGAGGCTCTTTTATTAGAGAGCCTCTTTTTAGAATGCTTGGTGGCTTAACATGATTTTGAGTTTGTAATTGATGTGTTTGTTACTTTTATTATATTTAATTTTTATCTTGATCTTTTGCCTTTATAAATTGTATATGTGAATGATTTTCCTTAGTATGTTCAATAAATCAAAAACCTTGTTGACCAACATTATCAACTACTAGAATAGGAGTAGTGATGCCTTGAGCATAATTTCACAAACCTTGATCATGAGAATCAAATTATTATAAATATTTTTTACCAAACCCATACTAATTTTAAATTGGGACCTTATTACGGAAAGGTATATTTGTATCTTTCACTTGATTTTCCTATGCTTATTGTATTATTTCTTGATCTGATTGTGCTTTGTGATCCTTTTTTATTATGAGTTATGCTTTGGTAAAACAATTTTAAATATTCTAAATTTTTCCCTTTTTAAATCTATACATGTACCATTTTATGTTATTTGGATGTTGTGTCACTGTTTGCATCATATGTAAAAAATACCTATTGTATTTTACTTTTCAATGTTAAACATGAATCAGTGTGGTGCCCATGCAGTCTATGATATGCATAATAATATAGGTATCTCCTCACTATATTTAGAGGAGGTAGGTTGATTAGCATAGATTTAATAATTTGCCTCAAAATATCACTTGAACATTTATTTGATATTTGAGTAATTTTTGTATGACTAGTTATAGATGCACTTTGTTATGATTTACTATTTTGATATATAACATTGCTTCACACAAATTAACTAATTGAATATTCATATACACGATTGACACTATTATTCCCAGGAGGTTTTTGTATTTTAATTTAATTTTTTAATTTTTTAATCTTTTCATATAATAGTTGATTATAAGTTTGTAATTCTTAAAATGAACCTACTAGTACTGATAGTTTGATCCCTTACAGTTAAACAAGTGCAAACCCTAGTTGTTTCTAATTAAACATTTAGGCACACAACATCTAGAGAAGAGATGGAGATTTGGATAGGCTAATAATGGGCATTAATAATAATAGTATATGATACTTCATCTCATGGAGGAGTGATATCATGGACCTAGTTAGATGGAAAGTAACTATCATCCTCATGGACATGAGGAAGAGAAGGAGATTATTTCATGTACATATGATATGACATTGAAACATGAAACATGGTTTCTAAGGTATTGAATGTATTTATTAAGTATGATAAAATATATTTAAATTGATATAGGACATCATGTGTGTGTGTGTGTGTGTGTGTGTGTGTGTGTGTGTGTGTGTGTGTGTGTGTGTGTGTGTGTGTGTGTGTGTGTGTGTGTGTGTGTGTGTGTGTGTGTGTGTGTTATTTAAATTGATTCTAAATTAAAGGAAACAAGCATGTAAATGAAACTATAAATATTTTCATTATAGAGTGATAAACATATTTTGTCATTATTATCATGATTAGATAAAAAAATTAAATATAAGGATCTAAAAAATGAGTCTAAGTTATAGAAGGCTGGAAACATAAGCCCTATAGGTAGTCTATGATTATGGTTTTTTCACTATTTTATATAAGTCATATTCACCAAATTATTTAAATTTTAAGGGTTTATGAATTTTAATCCATAGTTTTTTAAAGGTTCTTGTTTATGATCAACATTCCCCTATTCTCAGAGTGGGGACTCTCCTTTATTCAAATTTCAAAAGTTCCTAATATGCTAAGCATATTAAATCATTTGGCTACATGGAGAATTAATTTAATTTACTAATAATTGTGTTTCTATAATTTTTTATTGATCATTAATTTTGAAATAAATATTGATACTTATAAATATTCAAATTATTTCAAGTTTTATTCAACAATTGGTATTGACTATGCATGGTTCAATGATATGCAGATAGGCTTTTTCTAAGGAAGTGTGACCTACATCTCTATTAGACATAAACACAACAAGCTTAATTAGGTTTTATTAAAATAAAATTATGTCATATTTATGTCATTTACTTGAAAATTTTTGCTTTAAACTTTTTAAAATTTTCCTAAGATAGGCAATGACATCTTCAAGAAGCTAACTTAGTTTCTCACTTGACCTTCTAAGATGTCAAATTAAAGTTACAATTTATGATGCCTCATAGGATGCCAAAGTTTATACTATGGCCTAAAAGTATATATGTCCACCTCATCATGCCTCTCAATGCCTTAATACTTCATATCATCCCACATGAGACACTTGAAGAAAATATACAAAGTTTGTGAGCTACATGGAATCATCTAGAGGGCTCTCATGAAGCTAGATTTTGGAATTAAAATCCCAAGGCTCTGTGTTAGGATCTTCGACCTTATAAGTTATCTCATCTAAAACAAGATACCATGCATCTCCCACACTTCCTACCATAGTGTAAAATCCCATGAGATGTAACCATGTGTTTCAATGACAACCAACTAGACCTGAACATTCTTCTGAGGTGACACAATCCCCCCTTGGATTCATCTGAGGTCACCACATGTCCATACCACACTGCATTCATCCAAAGCTCATGACAGTTCATGATGTATACATGTAGTTACACCTAAGCCATTCAATCAAGGTTTAATGATATACAACTATCTGAGGTGCTTCTTGAGAATGACACTTTGAAAAAAAATAAACAATAGCCTACAAGAAGATATGTGTCCCCTTTGGGCCTACACAATTATGCCACATGTAATTATTATGTTATTTCTATCTAATATCCATGATATTTCCTCTAAGAGGGATGCGTGTTTCCATATAAGCCATATGATTAGTGCCATGTTTTTTACAGTTGTCCAAAACCATTCTAGGAGTATGAGAGGCAATTAAAAGGTGCAACATGTCTATATTTAAAGCCAACTAGGAAGCTTAGTGATATTTAGGCCACATGAGTATTTAGATAGATCTGAGGTGGTAGCCACATGTCAAAAGGTGGTAATCTTTAGCTTTAAATATAAAACTAATGGAAAATTAAAGATAAATTAAAGATAAATTGAATTATGGTGCAATTAATTACTAGAATCAATAGTTTAAATTTGTTTTAAATATATGCAAGGTTGAAAAGCTCGCCATTAATATGACACTAACTAGGATCACCATCAACATTACATTAATCAGAGTAGTCATTCAAAAGGATACATAATCAAGGCTATTATTATTTGCATTTTTAATCTATACACATTTACTTTCTTTACTATCTATGCACTCACAATTTGACAAAGATCAAGTTGTTAGCAAATTGCACTCCTAACCACCATTATTAGGGATGAAAATTTTTATAAGGATACAAAGAGACATTAATTTATACCTAAAGTATTTCAAAATATGGCATAATTAGGTCCTTCTACTCTAGGTAAGAGTAGTTCCTCTGGGAATGATGACTTTCTATTTCAAAATGGTTCTTACGTCATCTTTAAAGATACTAAATTTATTATTGAAGCCATAACATCTGGTGAGTTGCATTAGATTAGCATATTTTTAAATGTAGAATCAACTAGTGCTATTGATGGGAATGAAACCATGCCTCATGAAATCCAACTAGATTTTGATATCCTTGCCATTAATGTAGTCAGTCTCTACAAGTCCACAACTAATCTAGAGGTCATACCATGCATTGTCTTCATTTACGATATTTTTGAGAGGTCAAAGTGTGAAGATAAGTTGATTAAATAAATTTACAAAGGGATCCCTATTGATTTCATAGTAGGACCAAGATTATAAAAATACTATGGCCCTACCTCAATACAAATAAAATATAAGTAGGTCATCACTAAAAACTAGTATCAAGTGTAGTCCTCAAACAAGGTCTTGGCTTCATGGGTGACTAACCCAATGGTAACTATTTTCATGGATTATTAAAGAAACTTTCCCATCCAAAAATTTAGAAAAAGAGTCATAATCAGTGTATCCCTCCTAAATAGAATATTTGGTAGTCCACACATTACTTATGTTGACATAAGGACTATTGCATTGCTACAAATAATATTGTAAGATCAGCAGATCCCCCACTTAGGGAAATTATAAATAATAACTTGGTGTATGTAACACTTGACACTTGTAATAATGGTGTCCCCTTTTTAGGATGAGATACTTATTAGATGAAATCTATGAAATCACTCAACAAGGTCAAAGTTCATGGTATCTTGAGCATCCAAAAGTTGTGACTCAACTCTTTTCTATAATGTATATTCATAGATTCAGATTCAATATAAGAGTGATTGTGTAATGGTTCTACCCAATGGTCTATTAGTTAATCAGTGAATTTAAGATGTAGAGGGTTTCCCCTAAGATCTAGAAAAACATGAAGGACATGGTTAGCTACTGGTTATACTTGGACTACATGGTTATCAAAATGGAAGGAGTGATGGTGGCCCCTCTAAATTTTCTAAGGTTTGTGCCAAAAAATCTAGCTGAAGAAGAAATGGCATACCAACTTCTACATGGATTTGATGGAATATTTAAAGATAAGAATAAAATGGACCCCCATAAGGTTCCTTAAAAACTAGGGAATACTAGTTTACCAAGTGGTATGATACTGTTATAGCTTCTAGGCATAGGGATTCATACATATTGCCTAAAGATGACTTCAAACCATGGGATCCCAATAAGTTCATTACCAATAATTTATTTAGATTCAATAAATATGTAGTAATATAATAGAAGCATGAATAAGAAGTTAATGAGTGGATATATAGATAAGCTTTGAATGATGAGGTGGTATTCCAAAATGTAACAATGCAAAACATTGAAATGGATATGAGATTGGATAGGGAGAATAAAAATCATGATATTTCTAAGTCTCAGCCACCACTAGCAAATGGGAACATGTTTAATACTTAATATAAGGAAGAACAAGATGAAGAATATGAAGACAATGTTCCTATTCTTAGGAACATGCCAAATAGATCTCAATAACTTACCACTTCAAGCATTCAAGACTTACCTTCAAGATTTGAGCAAGGAGGATCTAGAAGTCATCTTGACACCTCCCAAGGGCCCAAATAATATTTTCATTTTCTATGGGATCCATTTTGGAAAGCCTAGATCAACCCAACCCTACTATTGACCTTGAGAAATTAGAATAGTGTATTGAGATCTATATAGAAGAAGTGCAAGCACTATCCAATAGAAACATTGATCAAGTCTACAAGAGGAAAAGGGAGCCTAAGACCACTATAAAAGAAACAAAAACCCCTCCACTAGCTTTTGAAGAGACTATAGAGCTTCTAATGCAAGAAACTCTTGAAAACACCCAAGTTAAGTAATAACAAATAACTACTCCCTCTCTAAGAGTTGATCCATTTATTACTATTATTACCACTAGCACACCATAGGATATCCTTGGAGTACAAGCTCTCAATGTAAGTACCTTACCATTGCATTATTTTCCAATCGTAGGTACATCTTAGACTACTCTTTCTTTTATATTTTCTCCTCCTACTATTAATCCCCCATCAATGAACATAACCCAAACTAAAATCCCATTTGGGACTAATCCTATTGTTGCTTCCACAAGTATCCCATCCATTTTTTCCCCCCATTGACTTCATTATCATCAATAACTATAACTACCACTACTCAATATTCAATTGATACTAGCCTGGTCCAATCTATATGTTTCTTGGGATTTACTATCCCCCATTTCATTTCTTATGCCACTAAAAATATTTCATCTAGTTAGATTCTTAGTTCCACCTATTTGAAAGGTAGTAACAACTAGTGAGTCACTTGATATTGGTTCCCCTACACTAGCAAGGCCATTAAGGCCTATTTAAAAAAAAAATCACCTTTCCAAATCCACCTTTACCTACATCCCCATTTAATGTTGATATGAATATCAAGGTGAGTGTGCCCCAAAAATTTCTTTCATTTATTCTATAATATGGGCCATAAAAGAATTCCATTTGTCACACTTTAGTAGATAGACCCAACAAACTTTCCACACATTCTTACTATAGCTCTAGCCTCTGCCTCAGCTACACCACCTCCAGTGCCACCTATAATAAATCCAATGCTTGTTTTTATCCTAAATTGGGTTAAATATATTATACTAGTAGCAAGACAAGAGAAACTTTAGGTAGTCCTCTCTGCACTACTTATTGGCATGAAATTTGATGCTACTACAATTACCATCAAAAGAGTGGTGAGGAGGTATTTTAAACAACCTCAATCTAGCTCAGTTGTGGTTCATGAAAGTGAAGAGTCCCTCTTCACTTTAACAAAGAAGAGGAAGGTTGGCCCAGGTGATTTAGATGAGCATCCATAGGACCCTATGACAATGGTCTAATCCAATCCAAAATCCATAGTGGCCTTAATGAAAGGTGTGCAGTAAGAGGTGAAGATATTGAAGGAGAAAGCATTACCTATAGTGTAGGAGAATACTACAATCTAAATAATAAATACAATCATTAATTTATTCAATTTATACAAGGTCATGAAGAGAAAGAAAGAGGATGGGAATCTATAATTTAATGTGGTCATTAAATATGACCAAAGACATGCACTCTATGATTCCAAGTTGGAAAACTTTGCTAGAGTTGTAAGGAACAAGTTCCTAAACCTTAAGACATAACCACTTAAAGACATCATCCTAGCATAAACTATAATGATGAATAAAATGAGAATATTGAAAAGATTGCTAAAAAAAGTTAAGGATGTAATTCCATCCTTAGAAAAAATAGAGTTTAGGATTTCGCTATTGCTAAAGGATGCTATGGTCACTAGAGTGACCACACCTGATAGTAGCTTTATGGATGACTAGGAGTTTAGGGCTCAAATGAAAGTATTTGTTACAAAATTCCAACAATACATATCCAATGCCAAGACTTCCACTAAAGTGATGAACATTGTGGCATTTACTAGTCAAAGGATAGAGAGCTGAGACTATTGAAGAAGTGATGATACCTATACTTGTAGAGCACAACAAGCTTATTCACGAATGCCTAACCTATTTCAACCTATAATTCTTAATTTTGGTAAAATTGACTAGGACTATTTAGCATGCTCTAACTTTTGGACAAGGGAGGAGGTAGAGAAACAAAGGTTGAAATAGTAAGTGATATTATAACAACAAGTTCCCCTTCAAGCACAATATCCACAACAAACTTAGCCAAGGTAACTATGGCCTTAAGGAATATTCTACTTTGCTTTGTAAATTCAAATTTGGAATATTCCCTTGTAATATGTGGTATTTTAGTTATTATTATTCAAAAGCTAAAATTAAGTTGGATATATATGGGAATTATTTAATGGGTCCACTTGAACTTGCATAGGCATTTTGAGGCCTATATATAGGGGTATTCCTATTTAATGTAAATTTCAAGAATAGTTGTTAGAGAATTAATGCAAAAGAGTGAAGAATTCATGAGATTGTTTGATTGCTCTGTTGTGTGTTCTATAGTTTCTACTTCTCATGCTTTTAAAGAATTAATAGTTTCTTTTCTACTGACTAATTTGGCAATAATATCAATGTATGCATCTATTGCTTTGAGATTAGCACTAGGCTAATAATTTTGTTGCTTTATGTGCTCTATTTCATCTTATTTGTAGTTGAATGTGGTTATGTAATTTGATTTGAATAAGTAACCTTTGTACAACATATTTTTTTAGATATATGCACCTCCTTTCCTTATAAGTCTCAACTAAGTTAATTTTAATTTGAGTATTACATTAGGGTTGGTGAATTCTAGTTTTACATGCTATTGTCATAGAGGTTAGAATAATTAACATCTCTAACCATCTGAAGCAAACTTCATTTTTTACCCTACCCTGATTACCTTTGGATCTACCACATAAGTCACTTTAGTTTATCTCATTATATAAGTATTCATGTTTTATTTATTATTGGGAAATATTTGGAAAAGTTTAGATAAATTTCACAAATATTAACAAGAAATAAAGTGTCACTATTATATAATCTATTGTCTCTACAACAGGGTCTAATTGTAGATTTATAAGTGGTGGCCATATCTTTGTTGTTTTTCTATTTTTAGTAGTAGTTGTGTAAACAACTCAAGCCTCAAGTTTTTCATGACTTAAAATTGAGTTTATTACTTTCTTCCCATTCCCTAGTCACATAAGAATGACATTAAGTGCATCAATAGGAAGGAAAAAATTGGCTCTAGAAGGAGGGCCCCTATGTAATTACTTTCATGCATCTTGGCGAAATTGTAGTGTAATTCATTAAATACATACATAATTTTTTCAAAGTACATAAATATTATTGAATAAAACAAATGATATATATTCTTTGTATGAATATTTTCATTCTTTGAAGGATTCCATCAAAGTTAGTGTTCATTCATATAAATTTTGAAATATTTAATTATTCTATCTAAATTTATGCAGAACCTTAATATAGGTGAAATACATCATTCTTTAGGAATATTTAAGGTTGTTTTGATCATCTTTACAAAGGTTGACATAAATTTTGTAAATAATATAGGAATATATGAGTATTTGTGCAAAGGTAAATCACTAAGACCTCGTTTGCACTAATTCTAGACATTTAAGATCATAACTACTCTAATTCGCTTGGGATTGAGTAAACCTTTGCATAAATTTATGCTAAAAGATATTTTTAAATTTTCAAATTCACTCAAATTGTTAAATTAGGCATATAAATGATTTTAAATTATGGTCTAACAATAATATTTGTAGACTAACATATGACACTAACAGAATTAATGCAAGCATTGAACACTTTGATGTTTCAAAGCTTGGATCCTCATAGATCAAGGTAAAGTTATTTGATCTAGTTTGTAAAGGATTTTCTGTAAGAAGTTGACTAATCTTTATAATATTTGACACATTTGAATCTACCTTTGAAGTTCTTCTCTTTGGTTATTAGTACATGTTCTACATCCTATATTTGCCTAGGATTAGAACTAGATCTTGATCTAAATCTATGGTCCCTTTAACATCCCTATAAATTCATAGGAAGGCAAGAGCAGACAAAGGTAAACATATGAATTCTAGATCCATCCAAATTACCCATCTAACAAAACTTTACCACCCCTCTTACCAATAATGGTATGGTTAGTTGGCTCATCCATCAATGTCTTTGAAGATGTGCACAATCTACCAAAGAACCCAAAAAAATATTTGCCTTTCTTCACCCCCACCAGTAGAGTAACCATTAAATATCATATAAAGTCATTTAAAGAATATTTAAGGCTACATAATGTAATTCATGAGGATGTGTCTTATTTTCTTTTTCATTTTACATTCCAAGATGCATCTTATAATTGGTTCCTCAACTTTTTAGAATATTCCATCATACGATGGGATCAATTTAATGATACTTTTATCACTCAATTTCATAAGGTAGTAAACTTGAAATTTGTGTATCAATAGTTCACCATCCTCAAAAGGGACATAAAGGAACTAATTACAGAATTCAATGCAAATTTACAAAAAAATTATAGCCTAACATCCCCACCCTATAGGTTGGTAGATAATTTGGATTTAGAAATATACAAAAATGCCTTAAACCTGATGATAGTTGCCTTATGAAAAAGAGCCTTGAATATTAACATATTTCCTTTGGCATATGCTGAATCCATCCATATTGATGAGCAAAGGAACCTATAATGGCATCTTGCCTTTTCCATACCTAACAATGACCCAAAACTACCTACTCTAAATGTCCTACCCAACATGAATTAGAGTCTATCTACATTAAACCAAGTGTCAATAATTAACCAATTGCCATTAAGCCATGCTACACCCAACCATCAGCTAAGATTCTTCAACCAAGTGAATGTTAGAGTACATCCCTAGAACAATATTAGTCAAGCACTAGTGCTTGTAAATAACACCAAAATTCAAAATTTGACACAAAATAATAACTTAGAGCCTCCAAAGGGAAAATTAAATTCGATACAGAGAACTATTTAGAAACTTGGTAATGATTTATTGTATCTTAAGAAACAAATGGGACATATTGGTGATAGTTAGAATATGAATTACAACTTCTAGAGATATAATAGACCATTCAATAGGTCTAATAATAATAGTGATCCCCATTGATCAAGTTTCTTGAGATCAACATTTGTGAGTTAGCCTTATGCAATTGGTGTTGAGTGCACAATACCACTAGACATGGAGAACTAGACTATATTGAATTATACCATGCATTTAAAGACATTTAGAGATAAATGGAGGGGTTCAAGATGAATCCCACTAATCAAATTAATGCTAAAGGCTCTGACAATATGAATGATGTTTTTTGATCTCCATAAATATTCCTCATGGTTGAGACATATGATTTTACCAATCAATATGAAAATGAACGTAAAGATAATGTTGAGGAAGTGCATGCTTTCCAAAAATACTAGAGGAACAAATATGCTTTGAAAAGTAAGGGTCAAACCCCACCTTTGACAACTTTCACCCCATATAATGAAATAGATACACCTCCTAATGGTAGGACAAACAATAATCTTCCACCCCCTAAAATTAAGGGAAATCAACCAATAGTAGAAGCTCCATGTACAACATCAAAAGGTGGATATAACATAATGGAAGATATGAAATAGGTCAAGGTAGACATAATGTTTCATGAACTCACTCAAATCATTGAACAATGTGATTTGCTATTGAAATCACTGAATGAAAAGCCTAGCTCTAGCAAAGCTAAATTGGCTCATTCAAATGTTGTAATGTATAATAGTAAGCATGATGTTCCACCATTTATATTGACTATAAGGATTTTTGGTAAGAATCTTCATGATTGCTTTCTAGACTTTGGTACTTTAGCTAACATTATGCCTTTAAGAATCTATGAAAAATTGGGATTAAAACTAGTGAAATTAGAGAAGCTAGTGGTGAAATTGGACAAATCAAGAGTGAAAGTGGTTAGTGAATTGTTAGATATCCACATATAGATTGCTCATGAACCCTGAATCTAGTAGTTCATTAACATTCAAGTTATTGACATACCTAAGGCTTATGGATTTTTATTAAGTCACGATTGGACTAAATACTTTAATGGATATATGTCCACTGATTATTCCCACACATGGATACCTTGGCATGGGATTATCAATCAAATCAAGATTGACTATGAATCCAAAATGAAATACATGATCACTGGATATAATGCCAAAAATGAAAAGGTAAATTACCAATCCTCTAACTTAGGTTTTTACACTTTGGAAATAGCTAATGTTATTACAAATGGTAAGCTAAAAGAAGAAATCAAAAGTTTTTAGACATTGCACTTTCATAGAATGCAAGATAAGCATAGTTTTGGAATTGGAATTATTTTAAAAAATCCCAAAGGAACATAGTATCTATCTTCTTAAAGAGTAAAATTTACTTGTATAAATAATATAGTAAAATATGAATCTCTTATTTTATTAAATCAATTTGTAATCAAATGTAAGGTAAAAGAACTATTAGTCTATGGTGATTCAAAATTAGTTGTTAATGAGGTCAAGAGTAGATATCAGCGTAAGCTTTCCTATTTAAGAAAGTATAATTTTAGAGCTTGGGATTTGATTGAGTATTTTGACTCATTTAATATTTTTCCCTACCAAGGGAGTAGAACCAATTAGTAGATTCTTTATATTTAATAGCATCAAACTTGGTGCCTCTAGATACTTTAAAATTGTAGGAGTTTACTATGGAAATGATTTCATGCCCCTCTATTCAATACAATATCAATCAATTCCAAGTTTTTTGTTGATGATGAACATATATTTGACTTAATTTGTAATTCTAGCATATTCAAATCTCACATTATTGATAAATAAGATGAAATTTCCATTAAAAATTTTGAAGGACAATGAAGATGGAGTAATCCAATTCAAGGAGAATTGGATCCCCAAGGGCATGATATCCTTAAAAAATATGTTTGACATGGATAAACAAAGAACTAAATCTAAACAACCCAAGGTGAGCATAACAGATTATAAGCAAGTGAACTCAGGAAATCCCAGGAATGAGAAAAGTGTTAACATTGGTTTAGTTTACACTGATGAAGAGTTAAAGGAAGCCACTACCATTTTAACCAAGTTCAAAGATGTCATTGCCTAGTCATATGATAATCTTAAGATATTTGAACTAGTGTGATTACTCATACTATCCTCTTGAAAGAGGCCTATAGACCCTTCATGTAAAGATAGAGGCTAGTGAATCTAGTGCTAGAACTACTAATTTATAAGGATGTGAAGAAATTTCTATATGCAAGGATAATCTTTCCCATACATCACTCAATATGGGTTGCAAATCTTATGTCAATTCAAAATAAAAATGGATAAATTATACTCTATATCAATTTTAAAAACTTGAATAGATCCTTAGAGAAGGAAAATTATCCCTTGACATCCTTAGATGAGGTCATTCAATTGGTGAGTGGGTCTAGAATGATGTCATTCTTTGATGGTTTTTTAGGTTACAACCAACTCTTAGTGAATGAGAATGATATAATGAAAACTACCTTCACCACTAAGTGGGGAACATTTATATACAAATGAATGCCATTCAGATTGATCAACAGAAGAGAAAATTTCTAATGAGTAATGGACCATGCATTCCAATGATTAATATGTATGTGCATCATTATTTACATGGATTATCTAATAGATTTTCCTAAAAATATAGGTGATATCATGATGCATCTGGAACAACTACTAGAGATTTGCAAGAGGTATGGTATTTATTTAAACCCCAAGAAAAGCACCTTTTGTGTGACTAAAGGAAAAATTTTAGGCCATGTAATCACCTAGGAAGGTATGACTATTGACCCTAATAGGATAAATGTAATTTCAAATTTATAAATTCCTAACAATAAAAAAGAAATAAAATATTTCTTTGGCAAGGTTAATTTTGTAATAAATTTTTATCTAGTTTTGTAGAGATAATAATACCACTCAACATGATGTTGAAGAAATATGAAAAGATAGAATGGACACCTAAAATAAAGAGGGTATTTCAAGACATTATGGATGTTATTGTTCAATCTCCTATTTTTATGAGTCCTAATTTTATCAAAGACCTTTATCTTTACTCTTTTATTTTTTATCACACTATTACCATTGTCTTGACATAAAAAGAGGATGACAAAGAGCATCATATAGCATTCATGATCACCAAATTTAATAACATGGAACTTAACTATCCTATTTTAGATAAGCAAGCCTACACTCTAGTGAAGGTTGTCAATAAGTTTAGACATTACATCCTGAGGAACAAGATGTATGCCATAGTGTCTAATTTGACTATCAAGTTAATGCTGGGACAAAATGGACTTGGAGAAGGAAGATGGAAGTGGATGACCAAACTCCAAGAATATGTTATAGAAATAAAATATGCTAAGTTAGTTAGAGGCTAAGGTATAATGTATCCTATTACAATAATGATACATGCATTGACATTTTGTAGGTTGAAGCAAGTTAAGTGTCTAGTGTTGATTGGTACAAGAATATTATTACTATTTTCTAAATGAAATGTGTCCCCCACACCTCAAAAGGGATTAAAATAAGGCCCTCAGGCTGAGATCATCTCATTTTATGGTTAAAAATGGAGTCCTCTATATGAAATATTATGAGGGGATCTATCTAAGATGTGTTTTTAGATGAAGTCATAGAAATCAAGAAAAATTTCCATGACAAACTAGGAAGTGGCCATCCTTCAAGGCATACCATAACACACAACATATTTAGAATAGGCTACTATTGGCCAACCATATTCAAAAATGCCCTTGTTCATGTTAGAATGTGTCATCAATGTTAAATGTTTAATTAATGAGATACAAAGGCAACCATGCATTTGTAACCAATGATTGAAACTAAGCCATTTGCATAATGGTGCCTCAACTTTGTAGGAGTGATCAATCCTAAATTTTTAGTAGGGCATAAATTTGTACTCACTGCCATAGATTATTACAATAGGTGGACTAAAGTAGTGGACATAATGAATAATATAGAGATTGACATCATCAAAATTCTAGAATAAAATATCATCACTTAGTTTGGCACACACCTATCTTTGGTTTATGAAAATGGCCCTGCCTTTATGCCAATCAAATTCATCTAGTGGTCATATAATAATCAAATAGTCATCAAGTTTGCATCAAATTATTACCCTTAGGGTAATGGAGTTGTAGAATCTACCAACAAAAACTTGATGATTGTAATCAAGAAATTTGTAGAGAGGAAACTTGGAGAATGGAAGTCCTTACTAAAGTATGTTTTTTGGGTAGATAGAACAAGATACAAACATGCACTCAAGGCATACCAATTCCTACTATTCTATAGGTAGAAACCTTTTTTTCCTATCACATTGAAGTTTTCCACCTATGAGTTAATGTCCAAATATATGGAAGATGATGAAAGTGTATAGTTCTAAATACTAAACATCATCCAAATAGAAGATTCCAAAGATGAAACATTGAATAATTTTATCTAGCATTAGGATGTTGTAAAGAGATGGTTTGATAAATGAGCAAAAGTTAAAATGTTTCACATATTAGACTTTGTCCTACTATAGGACAAGGCCCATGAGAAAAAGGGACAATATGAAAAATTCACCCTTCACTGGATTGGATCATTTCAAGTGGTATAAATATTGGGAGAAAATGTATTCATGCTCAAAGACCTATAAGGGATTGACTTAACCTTACTAGTCAATGGATAGTACAAGAAATATTATTTCTGTATTGCTCTGTCACATACTCTAGAAGGATAGTAAGATTGTTTATATTTAGATAAGGTAGGATTAGAGTAGTTTCCTTTACTACTTTGCTTTCCTATTGTGTTCTTTCTCACTTTCCACTTGCTATTCAATTTCTATTAAGTGTTATAGCTTAGTAATAAGTCCTTTGGACATGAATTAACTGGATTAATCTATGTTGGTCTGGTCTTAAAATTGGGAAAAAGGGATTGTTGGTTTTAAACATTGATCATCCAAAGTCTGGAAACCTCCAGCAATGTTTCAATTTAAAAAGTGGATGAGGTTAATTAGAAGTTAGTTTTTTCATGAAAATACTAAGTCATTTTAAGACTGTAATATAGTTCAAATGGATTAACATTTACTTGAATGAGAGTTTAAATCTATGTGGACTATCATATTGTCACTTAAATTCACCAAGTAAATTACCAAGGCATAACTTGATATGTGAAAGTGAATTACATCCATACTATGTATTGACAAAACCTTATTCCTGGATAATTCTAGTTCCCAACCATTATGTTTTATGAATGTAGGTATATAAAAAAAGAAAGAAATTATACACCATGAAGTGAAATAATAAACTTATTTTAGATTCCACAAATGGTGATTTAGGAAATCTTTACTAGGGTTATGGATGCCTAGCTGGCAGTAGATCAAGGCCTAGAGTAGAGCCAAAGGTATCTCTATTAGGGTTATAGATGCCTAGTTGGCTGTAGTGTAATGTCTAATCCATCCTCAACTAGGCAAAGTATAATTATATAAAATCTAAAGAATGCTCAAGTCATTTTATGGTTGATGTCTTAAAACATAAAATTTATCATTTATGAATCTAATGAAAATGTTTAAGGAACCTAAAATCAAACACATAGTATAAATGTCTATAAGGTTTAAACATTATTTCAATCTTGTGGGATTTCATTAGTTATATAAAATAGTTTAGGTACTGATTGAAGATCATAATGAGATAACTAATTTTTAGATTTATCTTTGGGAAAAATATCTAGATTATAACATTTTGAAATGTTTACCTATAGAGATCACCATTTGTTGATGATCAACATTACCCTATTTTCAGAATGGGACCCTCCCTTCAATTTTTAAAAATTCCCAAGATACTAAGTGTATTAAAGCATTTGACTACATGGATAATTGATTGAATTTACTAATACATATGATTCTAGAATTTTTGGTTAATCATTAATTTTTTAATAAGGATTGATACTTAGAAATATTTAAATTATTACAAGTTTTATTCAATTTTTATTCAACAATGAATTATTAACCATGGATGGTTCAATGATATGCGAACATAATTTTGTTAAGGAAGTATGACCTGGGTATCTAATAGACATAAACACAATAATCTTCATTGGGTTTTATGAAATTAACATTATGTTGTGTTTAAGGCATTTGATTGTAATCTTTTTCTTTAAACTTGTTTAAATTTACCTGAGACAGGCAATGACATCTTCAAGAAGCTAACTTAATTTTTTGCTTGACCTCACAAGATGTCAAATTAAAGTTATGATTTATGACACTTCATGAGATGTCAAAGTTTAGACTATGGCCTAAAAAGATAGATATCTACCTTATTGGGAATTGTAACACCTTAAGGATTCATCACATCTTGCAAGAGACACATGAAGCAAATCCACCAATTTCATGAGCTACATGGCGTCATCTAGAGGACTTGTTAGAAGATAGACATTGGAATTAAAATCATGGGGATACGTTCTAGTATTTTAACCCCCATAAGTAATCCCATCCAACCCAAGCCACCATACATTCCACCATAGTACATGATCCCATGAGATGCCACCACGTGTCTCAATTACAACCATCTAGACTTGAGTAGCCTTTCAAAGTGACATATGGCCTCTTTGGGTTCATTTGAGGTCACCACATGTTCATGTTATGTTCTATACATCTAAAGCTCATGAGATCTCATGAGTTAGATATGTAGTTACACCTGAGCCATCTGATCAAGGATTAATGATATCCATCTATCCAAGGTGCCTTCCAATAATGACACTTGCTAGATAAACAAACAATATCCTATAAGAATGATTCATGTCCCCTTTAGGCCCATATGATGATACCACATGTCATTCCCACATTGATTTTATCTTAGATCTATGAGATCACCTCTAAGATGGATGTGTATCTCCATTCAAGCCATCTGATTAGCATCACATTGTTTGTAGTTGTCCAAAATCATTATGAGAGTCTATGAGGTAGTTAAAAGGTGTCATATGTTCATATGTTGAGCCAACTAGATAGCTTAATTATATTTAGGCCATGCAAGTAATTAGCTAGATTTGAGGTGGTAACCACATGTTGAAAGGTGGCAATCTTGAGATTTAAAGATAAAATTGATGGAAAATCAAGGATAAATTAAAGCTAAAATGAATTATGGTGCAATTAATTGGTAAAATAAATAGTTCAAAGCTGTTTCAAATCTATGCAAGGTTGACAAGCTTGCTAGTAATACAACATGAACCAGGATCACCATCATCATTACATTAATCAAAGTGGTCATTCAAACGGTGACACAATCAAGTCTATTATTCTTTACATTTCAAATCTATACATGTTTGATTTTTTTATTGTCTATACTTTCATAATTTGACAAAGCTCAAGCTATTAGCAAATTACACTCTTGACCACCATTATTGGAGCTTGAAAATTGAAAAAGGATATAAAGAGACATTGATTAATACCTAAATTATTTAAGAATATGTCACAAGTAGGTCTTTATAATCTAACTAAGAGTATTTCCTTTGGGAATGATTACTTTATATTTTATAATAGTTATTAAGTCATCTTTAAAGATACTAAATTTATTCCTAAGGCCATAACATTTGGTGACTTGCATTACAAATCCCTATTGATTTCATAGCAATTTAAAGCTTCAAAAAATACTATGACCTTCCATCAACATAGATAGAATAAAATAAAATCATAATTGACAATTGGTATGAAGTGCACTCCTTGGAGGTCTTAGATTCATGGGTGACTAACCCAATGGGAACTATTTTAATGGATGATAATGGAAACTTTCCCATCAAAAAATTTATACAAGGATTCATAATTAGCCTAGCCCTATTGAATAGAATATTTGGTAGTCCACACATTACTTATGTGGACATAAAAATTATTCCATTACTACTAATAATATTAGAAGACTAGTAGATTCCCCCACTTGGGGAAATTATCAGTAATAACTTGGTGTATGCAATACATGGCACTTGCAATAATGGTGCCCCATTCTTTATGATGAGCTACTTATTAGATAAAATCTATGCAGCTTCTCAATTGGGTTGAATTTCATGGTCTCCTAAGTATCTATAAGTTGTGACTCAACTCTTTTTTTGTAATGTATATTCATATATTTAGATGTAATATGATAATTATTTTGGAATAGTTCTACCTATTAGTCTATCGATTGATCAATGAATTTGAGATGTAGAGGGTTTCATATGAAATCAAGAAAACCTTGAAGGACATCGGTAACTAATGGTTATACCTAGACTGCATGATTATCAGAATGGAAGGAGTGATGGTGGCCCCTCTTCGACTTCCAATATCTATGCCAATAAAGCTATCTCAAGAAGACATGGCCTATCAACATCTACATAGATTTGATGGAATATTCAAGGATAAGAACAAAATTTCCCCCCATAAGGCCCCTTACAAATTGGGGAGGACTAGGATTACCAAGTGGTATGATATTATTATAGATACTAGGCATAAGGATTCATACCTACTATCTAAAGATGACTTCAGACCATGGGATCCCAATAAGTTCATTGCTAGACATCTATTCATATTAAATAAATATGTAGCAATGGAATACAAGCATAAAGAAGAAAATGAGTAGATATAAAGAGATGCTTTGAATGATGAGGTGGTACTCTAGAATGCAATAATGAAGAATATTGAATTGGAGATGAGACTATATAAGGAGAGTAAAAATTAGGATATTGATAAGTCTCAACCACCATTAGCACATGGGAATATGTTTGATGCTAACTACAAGGAAGGGTAAGATGAAAACAATGGAGAAAACATTCCTCTTATTAAGAACAAGCCAAATAGACCTCCATAACTTGCCACTTGAAGCATTCAGGACTTACTTCTAGGCTTTGATCAAGGAGGATGTAGTAGTCAGCCTGACCCCTACCAAGGGTTCACAATAATCTATTCATTTACTATGAGAACTATTTTTTAAATCTTAGATCAACCTAAACCTATTGATATTGACCTTGAGGAACTATAATAATACATTGACCTTATATGCAATAAAAAATGCATCATACCTACAAATCAATACTATCTTGGATAAGATATAGCATACCTACACTTCTGATTGGGAATACATTTGTTAAGTGAGAACATGAATAATATGGGGATCCATTATACCTAATTAGGATATTACTTGTCATAATACACCATGCTATAAAGGTTTCTAAAGACTACAGTCTAACATAATCATTCAACAACCCTAAAATATTCCTATGATTAATGTTCACTCTATAGCTAATAAACAATAAAGTAAATATAATCTAGTGCACACCAAATCTTGTGGCATAAATTGGGGTTTAGAAATAAAACAAACTAAACTAAACATACATAGAAGACATACTCTCATCAATGTATATGTAATCCTAATGCATGGGAGAGTATCAAAAATACATTATTTATCTATTCTTACAAAGGAGAAATAAAATTAGGAATAATTACCTTTGAAGATGAACCCATTGAGCCTCAATCTCTCCATTGGCCAATGTGATACACAACAAATTGATATGGTATGTAATAATAAAAAAGACAAATCATCTCTAGGGTACATAACCTATCTATGAATCCAAAATACTTATCCAAAAGACAAGATCTATATCTCCAAAGGAATTATGGAACCCTAAGATTTATTCCTCAAGTAGGATGGTCAATAAGTAGATGTTCATTTGCACTTATTCTTCTTCTCTTCTAAAATGGTGGGAAATGAACTTGTATATATAGGCAGATCTTGCCCTAAATACTCCCAAAAATGTTGGTTGTATAAGGTCAACCTAGTTAACCTAGTGTGTTTTTATGGATAATTCGTTAGGTCTAAGCTAGGTCAACTAAAAGTCTAACAAGCTAAGAAAGTGAAAAATACCTCTAAACTATACTAGGTCAACCCAATTAACCTAGTATAACTAACATACCAAAAGGGAGTTAAGGAAAGAAAAGGAGGATGGAAATAGTAAAATGAATGGAATAGGTAGGACTGAGAAAAATAAGATTAGGGTTAATGATTTTAGGAGACAAGTTTGTAGATGGTAAGTGGCAAAAGTGACAACAATCTTACGAAGCACTGATGGTTTATCCACCCCTTTCCTAGTGTACCCCTTAAGAAATTTACTCATAGAGATTGAAACTCAATAGGTTATTGAAAGACACAAAATGTCAGTAATCAATAAAATTTTGAAAATATTATGAGTATACATATGCCCCACTCAAATATCATCATGTGTAACATAAGTGTAACATGGGATGGTGCTTCAAGATAGGACATGATAACATATAATGTTGATGCTAAGTAAAGTGTATTTAGTAGAAAATAAAATAAATGAAAGGATTGAATTGAAAAATACATAACTTTAACTTACCTTAGTGTCATAAATAAATAAGTATACTAAAAGAGATGTGAAGGTTTTTAATGTAGAGAACACTAGAAGAACTTATAGAAGTTAGTGCAAAAAATAGCCAAAAATAAAACTTTTTGGAAGATAAACATGTGATAGTGGAAAATATTCTCTACATCATCATGAATACAATGCATTTTATGTTTTGTAAAATAGATGAGTATAAATAAAGATATAAGCAAAATAAAGAATCTACTAAAAATAATTGAAGAATTTAAATTTTGGAAAAGCATTTTTAAATAGGGAAAAAGATAATTCATTTGTTTATTTTGATTTATAAAGGAGATAAAAGAGAGATCTAGAGATAAAACAAGTGATAATGGTGAGAAGATGATAGGCTAGATAGGGAGAGGCTCCAGAGGTGGTGATAAGTGCACTACAAGTATGCAACTAAAAATCTCAAACTACTGTTTGAAAGTGTTATTAAATTAAGTGAATTTTTAGTAAACTTTGATTTAAAGCATTTATATATGTCAAAATAGAATAAAATTATATTCTAGGGGTAGTAAATAGGAAGACAAAATATGGGTTTAGAGGGTTTACAAAGAAAGTGAAAAAATAACAATTTTTCAAGAAAATGCAAGGGGTTGATAGGTAGAAAGCATTAGGTTGACTTAGTTGACCTGGTAGGCTAGAAATGAGTAGAATCCATAGTGTTGACTTAGTAGGTATTGGTCAACCCTATACATTTTGTAAGCTAATGGCCTAGTTTAAAGTTATCAAGTGGTCTGAATAGTCTAGAATGAAAACTTCGTACTAGGGAAGGGAAGATAAGGGGCTTGACTCAAATTTTTGAGTTAACTAGGCAAAAAAAGAAAAAAACTCTGATCAAACTAGTTTGACCAAAGAGCTAAAATGATATGAAAAATCATGAAAAAGGATGAAAGAGGGATATAATCACCCAAAATGACCAAGTAAGGTCAAGAAGGATCAAGTAGGCTAAAAATAGGTGAAAGTGAATCACATAAATTAATCTAGGCTTGTGTTTGCTTGAAAATGTAAACAGAATGTATTATGACTATACATGACATGGAAGAATTGATACATCCTTTATTGTTTCTTGGGTGTAGGGATGATAGATATTTTAGAGACTTGTGTATGTGACATGGTTACCAAAATTGTTAGGTAGGTTTTCAGATGGAGATAGGGATAAAATAGGATCTATAAGTCTAGGTAGGATAATTGATATGTGTTGGATTCCCCTTAATACTAGCATATTAGTCATGTTCCTTAGTTCTTGGGAATGATTTTTTAATACTTTCAAATAGGAGGCAGATAGGGATATAATATAGGTGGATAAAACACTAAAAAATATCAATGCAATATTGGGGCTAGCTATACTAGGAATGTAAGTGACCATAGGGATACTAGACAAGTTAGAGGAAAGAAGAGCCTTAGCCATGTGGGCTATAGGCTCATAAATGATATTACCAAGTTTGAGAGTTAGCATGTTTGATGTCTATACATCAAAAGTTATAGATATTTATAAGGTTGTACTAGGCCTTGTGACATAATGGGTGTTATGTCACAAGTCAAATGGTAAGGTACCACTATTCATGGTAGGCTTAAACAAGATGATCTTGAAGTAGTGAGTTTTATATGCTTAGGCTCTATCATTTGGTTCCAACTAGTACATGATATGTATGATATGATGGTCATAGGGTAGAGGACCATGGGACTATTCATATTCCTGACATCTTAGATATATGAGAGCTTTCCTATGTACCAACTAACTAGGTTTCCCCATCTAGTCAATGATAGGTCACCTTAGGTACAAAGATGGAGAGAGGACTAGGTATCATAGGCCATACCCCATTTTATAGTGTTGTAGTTAGTGAGACATAAAAACATCATGTGGTTTCCATATGAGCACACAACAACTACATGGGCAATCTAGGACATAGTTGCACTAAAAACAATAAGGATAGAGGATGTTGGACACTATTTCTAGTGGAGAGAGCCATATATGGTGGCATAGGTGTCAAGTAAAATTGGCCTACCTCATTTAATGACACTGATATTAATTCTCAAGAAGTGGGCTTAGAATATGAGGGAGTCATGGGAGAGGAGAGGACTAGGCCCATAGATAGTGAGGTTGACACTTAGGCCATGTCAAGAGTTACCATAGACCAGTTAGGTATGATGAGGAGTTGATCAAGAGGATAGGGATGTAAGGTATAGATAATATATGTACCACTACCAACTCTATAATAAGATGAGTAGTTTCCACTAAGGACACAACAACGATGGAGGTAGGAAGAATAGGAGAGAGTGGAGACTATTGCCATCATAGATGACCCCATAGGTGAGCTAGAGGAAATGATAAAGAGACCACTCAAACATAGGATGAGATGAACATGAGACATGATAACTAGGTATTAACTAAGGAGGCAACCTATAGAGGAGGTGTTAGGAGGCCACATAGATAGGGATACTATTCTAGGTAGTCACAGAAATGACAAGACCATAGTAGCTGGGACACAAATAGGTAAGAAAATATGGTTAAATTATTTCTTTAAGTTTTTATTTGAATATAGAGATAAATATTTTAAGATATAACAGTGATCTAATATATATCTCATTTTATTTTATATATGTATTTTAGGATGAAGAGTAGAGATGGGGGTCCTTGGTGAGGGTAACACTCCATGATGTTATAGATGAGACTCTATAGCCATATGACCGCATGACACTGGAGGATATGAGTGTACCATCTACCCCAACTTAGGAAAGTTCATTCAAATTACTTGGAGAGGTAGTGAGGTAGATACGGGTGCATAGAGAGAGGATGTAACCACCATTAGTGATGGGTGTAGGTAAGATATAGACATGGTAGGCCCTAAGAGATGAGAGATCTATGCACCTAGATATAATAGTGTTGATGATAGAGATTTAGACCTAAATTATGGAATCATAGGTGTAGGTAGCACACCTATAGGGATAGGTAGAGGGATTATGATCTCAAATCACTTCCTTAAAGTTTACTATTTGAAGGAGTTAAATTGAGGCCTTAGTAGGTAGTGTGGATAATCCATGAGATAGATAAGATGGAGGTCAACCATAGTGCTAGAGAACTATATATGGTTGTAAATGTTGTATTAAACTTAGGACATGTGTGTGTGTGTGTGTGTGTGTGTGTGTGTGTGTGTGTGTGTGTATGCATGCGTTCGTGTGTGCGTGCGTGCGTGTGTGTGTGTGTGTGTGTGGATGCGTGTGTGCGTGCGTGCATGCATGCGTGCGTGCGTTGGTGTGTGTGTGTGTGTGTGTGTGTGTGTGTGTGTGTGTGTGTGTGTGTGTGTGTGTGTGTGTGTGTGTGTGTGTGTGTGTGTGTGTGTGTGTGTGTGTGTGTGTGTGTGTGTGTGTGTGTGTGTGTGTGTGTGTGTGTGTGTGTGTGTGTGTGTGTGTGTGTGTGTGTGTGTGTGTGTGTGTGTGTGTGTGTGTGTGTATGTATGTATGTATGGATCATTTTGGCATATTATTTTTTGGATGTGTATGTTAACATTGTGGATTATTATGGTTGTTCATCATGGTTATGGATGCTTAGGATATATTTATTTCTATCACATGTAGTTATCTATTATTTTATATTCTATAGGAAATATATGAGATGTGGTTTCTTTTCTAGCATTATAAAAAGACACATGCATGGTTAAAAATAAATAGGCAAAAAATACTTGGTAAAATATAATCAATCAATAAAATGTACTACACACTATTTCAAGCTAGGAAATGTGTAATAAAAATAAATTACTAAGTATAAAGAAACAAGAAATGGTAAAACAAGATGATAAAAATGAATCTATTTTTAAACCAAAGTGAAAGACTTTTGCACCAAATTAAAAAAATTAAAAATCATACTAATTCATGTTGGGAAGTATTGTAAACAATGTAATAAAATGTAAGGTATGTAAAAGGGCACAAATTGTAATAAAAACAAATGAATTAAATCAATCAATTATAATAAATCATGTTGGGAAGTATGAAAGAAAAAAAAATTACAAAAGTTTGGTCTTAAATTGGTCATACTAATTCAAGATGGGAAGTATGAAAAATTCAATAAATGGTTGTAATCTTACATGCACTCAAAAAATAATAAGATAAATAGGTGAAATAAAAATTAAGTAAGCATAAAACATACTAAACTAAGATGGGAATCATGTAAAATGACATGTAACTTCATAATCGATTGAATCTTATCTAAAATCTAACAAATGTAATTTAGAAGCTGACTTGGGTATTGGAAATTTTTTTGAGAAGGATTGGGTCCTATCCATGGTCTTAGAATACAAATCAGAGAGAGAACACCATTGGGGTGGAATAAACATTAATAATTAGGTAATCAAGGATGTGTGTAATAGGAAGGAAAACATGGTAATTTGTGAGGATGGTAGGGTCCTATCCATGGTATTACAAAGCAACTCACAAATGAAATCCCAAGGGCAGTGATCAGTAGACAAAAAAATATTTCTCAAGAGGAAATATAAGGGATATAAGGACTGAAAAAGGGAGTGTAAAAAGAAATACTTAGGCATATTATGAGAAGACCTTAGGAGGAAAGAGGTATACTAAGGACATGAGAAGACACTAAGTGACTAGTGATCTGCTATGTACAAAAGAAACCTATTCGCTATAGACATAAATCTTTTTAGGAAAATAATTATGATACTAAGATAAAATCATGAAGTTAGATTGATATAAGGAAAATAAAATGGACCTACCTTGTCATGATGTGTTCCTCAATTTTTAGGACCCCTTATAAAGTCGTTGATCTACTATAAAGATTGGGTACTTGTGTGAGAATGTAGGTAGCACTAAAATATTTTTTATTCTTCAATTCTAATCAACTAGCCTATCACACTCAAAGGACCTCAACTCTATCCTAAGGCCAACTATGGAATTTGATCGTTAACTAGAATAGAAATATGTGCTTTGAATCATATCTTTTAGTGTGATTAGACTTTTAAGAATATTTTTGCCTTTTGATATCATTGCCTTTTGTTTAAATGATTTCCATTTTAAATTTATTTTGAAGGCTTTTTAATATTCCGCCATATAGATTTGAAATGGCCAATCATGGGAGAGATAGTGATACACATGAATGAGTTGTAGGCTAAGGCTAAAAAATGCTAAATAACCAAAGATAAAGACTAGCTAGGATACTTAGGCTTAATAATGAGCTAACATGTGATCTCAAGTTTCGACTATGTATATGCTTAGTATACAAACAAGGAATAAGGGACAAAGGAGATCCAAAAAGTGGACTAGTGTAAGGAGATAATAATGAGATAGACTGTTTGCCAATTGATTACATGGTAAAGGGAGATAATAATGAAAGGGAATAGGGTGTGTATAAATAAGTCACCATGACAAATTATTTGTGAAAAATGGATAAGAAATTAAATAATCATGAAGAGGAAAAAAGGATTTTTGAGAAAAAATAGGTAAAAAGGGAAAGCAATGATAAAGAAAGGTAAACATATGCGAAAATAAATGATAATATAAGAAAGATATAGTATAATAGGGAAGAAAATATGATATAAGATAAATAGAAATTTGACACAATGTAAAATGATATAAAAGATAGAAAAAATATTATATTACATGTCTAATGAAATATAAATGCGAAATCACCATGCATGTGCTCATAAATACTAGTAAATTTATCCACACAGACTATTCAATACATAGGATAAGTCTCTATGAAGTTTGATATACACTACTACTAAAGTTTCATTAATATTAAATTAATATTAGGTAGCTACTTATTTTCTAATCTCCTCAACAAAATAATTTGTAATACTTGATGGATCATGTTGAGGAGAAAAATTAGGAAAAGGATGCTCAGGAGAATGCATGGGAGTGGGATTTACTATAGATGCAAGAATCACCAATGGAGAAGAATCCATAGGTGAGGGAAGGTCCATAGGTGAAGGAATCATGGGTGGAGGCACAAAAGGTAATGAAGGGACCATAGGAGGTAATGGAAATACTAGAGGTGAAGCCATGGGATAAGAAGGAGTAGCCTTCTTGCAAGAATGACTTGTGGTAGGAATAGAATAATGTTTGGAAATGGATATAAGATGATCTTTAAGATGTTGTTGAAGGAAGTGATAATGATAAATATGATAAGTATCATATAGATGTTATAAACAATATACCTCATCATAATTGGGTAGATATTTAGGAAGTACCTTCGAGGGAGGTATGGCTTTGTTTGATGATGGGGAAGAAGGATGAAAGGTATCAATATATTATTGAAACTTGTGATAATGGGTGGAACAATGATTATCTAACCCATGGAATAAAAAAATATACTTATGAGTGGTTTTAGTAGAAGGACTCATGAAAAGAGGTAAAATAGGAGTGGAAGAAGCCACAGAGCACTCATTAGCCCATTTGGTGGGTTGAGGAGCCATCTTAGGCAAGGGAAGAAAACCATTACCAAGTGATGATGATGATGATGAGGAAGGAATGGAACTCAGATCAATAGAAGGAGTAATGGAATCAAAAATGAGGGTAGGCTTAGCAATACTAGGAGAAAAAATAGGCTCAACTATGGTTAGAGTGAGAAAATTTCAACTATAGTAGGCTCTATTAAGGGAAGGGTAGGATATTTAAAAAGTCTAAGGAGAGTCACACTAACATCAGGGGTAAAATAGATATGAGGGTTAAGATACCTAGTAAAATGTTAAGACTCAATCATAACATGATCTATGAGCATAGTCCTGCATAGATCCTAAAAAATAGGAGGTGTTAGTTCCATCTCTACCCTATAGTGAAGGGTAAAAATACAAAAATAAAGAACTATAAGTGAATGAAAACTATGAGATGAATCAAAAGACTTAAATAAAGAAGAAAGATAATGGATAATCTCAACATCATAGACTTTGACAAGACAAACGAAGAATTTATCACATAAGGAATAACCATCATCATAATTTAGGGTGTGAATATCAATGACACAAGTAGGGATAACCTTTTCATTTGATAAATCATGGTGAATATAATGCCTAGTCTTGGTCAAGACTATGAGAATGTCATCACAAAGAGGTTTACAAGAATGAGGTTGTAAGGAAGTAGGAATCTATAAGATGAGATGAGGTAAGAGATCAAAAGTATTGATCTTTAAGTTAATCTCATCAAAATAATCATCATCAGATTATAAAAGGCTGGAAGGAATGTTACAAATGAGCTTGGGATGCTCACTATAACCTTAGGTTGAGTTAACAAGAAATATGAGATTTTGAGACTCATGAAATGGAACACTTGGTAAAGGTTCAAGATTAGGAATCTTGAAGACCCCACAATCTTGGAATTGTTTGAAATTATAAGGGTTAGTGTCACCATAAATACTATAAATGGCTCCAATATGAGGAAACTTAATGGATTGGTAGGCAAAATAATCAATATCTCTCATGAGGTGAGGCCACATCCTACCAAGCAAGATGTTATAACAAATAGGGAAGTTAAATATCATCACCTTCACATGGATGGTGATAGGTGGGATGGTAATGGGAAGCCACATGTAACCTAAAGGAGGCATTTGACTTCTATCATATCCTTGGCATGTGCTACATGTAGATTTGAGATTTCATTTTGAATATCCAAAAGTTTTAATGAAATCAAGATAAGTGATACATGTGGTAGAACCCTTATTAATCAATACACACTTAACTTAGATATCTCTTATTTAGACACTAATGAATAATGGAGGATCATCCACATGAAGCATAATCTCATTGAGAATAATATAAGATATGGGAAATTTTAAAGAAAGATAAGTTTCTATAATTTTAACAATGTTGATAGACATCTCCTCACATTGTTGTAAAATACTATCCTTAGAAGTAGATAAAGTTGCCTCCCATCCTACTAGGGGAGGATGAGTGACATTCACTTTGATTAATAATTATATGAGGTGGTTTACATGACATGGGAAGTCATCATAATCTCAATCAACAAGATTTATGATTGGAGATTAGTAAGTTCAGCAATGGGATCCCACTCATCATAGCCCATAATAAGGTTGTTAGATAAAGGTGCATAATGTTAACAAGGCCCTCAGAAGGAGGAGACAAAGTACATTAAATTTTTTGTTTATAAGAAGAAGAATATTTATAGCAAGGTTTAAAATCATGTGGATATGAAAAATTGGTTGGTTTAGATTGATTTGAGAACTATAAGAAGTGTTAGTAGAAGTTTGGTTATCATTAGTAGTATAACATGGTGGAATAGTGGTAAAAATAGTATGGGATGTGTTATCCAAGGGAGAATCATAAATTAGATAATCAAAACTAATAAGGTAATCTTGCCTAAACTCATTTAAATGAGTAAGAGAATAATCTTGGATAACATGATATGTCTTAGATGAAGGAGTGTAATTAGGTTGGGAATCAATGGAAGCCACCACCCTTCACATATTAGTCATGATAACCACATTATCTTCAAAAGTTGGTTCAACAAAAATCTCTACATTGTTGGTGGAAGGGGTGGGATTGTATTGGGTATCTTGAATAGGTTGATGATTAGGTAAAGGATCTTTATAGATATCCAAATGAGCATTGGCTTAATTCAAGGCTTGAGTTTTGTCATGTGATTTATAGTCCTTGAAATAATCCCATAGGCTTGTTGACATTTACAAATAATGGAATCATGATTGAAATTAGGTCAAAGAATAAAATACATAGCTAAATTATGAAGTTGTTTACAGGTCTCATGAGGATGACCCCAACTAGCATGAAACTAACAAAACTTGTTAGGATCATATTTTGATTTCATAGGATGAGTAGGGTCAATTTCTAGTGGAAGAGGCCTAGGTAGACATTTACTAAATTCAACTAAGGATAGATGTTTATGAATGATGATGTTATTTGGTGAAGAAAAATGAGGATTGGTATATTTTTGAGAACACAGAGTTGGTTCCAAAGAAGGGATAGGAATGATTGTTTGAACATTGTGAATGATGTCATAAAAACTGATAACACCATCATTACTGATATTTTAGTTTTTTTTGAGTAAGATATGAGGACCCATAGAAGGTTTGGATGGATAAAATTGATGCATTAGGAAATCTTGACATTTATCTTGGTCAATATCCTCCTCCAAGGTATGTGAAGAGAGAGTGTAGACCTGATATTATAATTTAGGAAAGAGAGCATTTGTAAAGAGATGAAAAAGATTGTTATCCACCATGTTATGTTCACATTTATTTGACAAAGTTGTCCATCTCCTAACAAAATCTTAGGTAGTTTCATTTTCACATTGTTTTTAATTAATGAAATGGGCCAAAGTGTTTTTAGGAAGATCATTAGTTTGGAATTCTTGCACTAAAGCATTTAGTAAGTCCTCCAAACTAGAAATGGAATGAGCTCTAAGTTGATTGTACCAATCTAAGAAATCACATGTGAGGGTTTTGGATAGGATATTGGTAGTAGAAAAGGTGTTTAATTTGACCCAATCCTTGTAAAGATTTCCAAATGTTTTGAGGTTAAGGGTAAGATTTATTGACCCATTATAAGAAATAGTAGGTGTTATAGCTCCTGTATCAATGTTTGAAATTTGAGTAATGAGAGGGTCATTATGTAGATGCTTGATGGATTTATTGATTAAAAAAGGTTGAAGAATGATATTTCCTTCATAATATCATAGAGGAAGAGGGGGAATAGTATGGTTATGTGTGCCCCAAGCCATTGATTGTAGGTGAGATTTAAGATTAAGGTGGTTTTATATTCTCATCATTTGATTTGTGTTATGTGATTGAAAGTTGTTCATTTGATTAAGAGTTTTCAATAAAAATTGATGTGTTTGATTAAAATTATAAGCATTATAATTTGTATTTATGTTGGTATTAGTGGCTTGGGTGTCACTATTAGTGTTGATATGAGCTTGAGATGAATTATGAGAATGTGAGGCACTAGTGGATTTTTTTTTTGTGTAGCAAAAGATGGACTAGTGAATGGTTGAGAAGAAGAAGAACTAGAAGTATGATTTACTTGAGTAGAAAACAATGAACTAGTGGAAGGATTAAGGATAATGGATCTTATGAGAGGCCATTTATATGTAGAACCTACCATGTTATTTGAGATACTAGGCATGGAGGTAGAAGAGGTTAGAGAAGAAGATGTCATGGCATAAGGAGTCAAAATTAAAGGAAGAGGTTGAGAATTAAAGAAAGTGGTACCCTCAAATCCAATATTTAATATAGTATTAGGTGAGTGAGTCTCTTTGATTTGACCACTAATCATCAAGTTATAAATGGTAGAAGGATCTTTTCATCAATGTTGAGAAAATTCAGAAATAAATAAGAGCATTTTAAGAGGATACTCTAACTTAGGTTGATCCTCTAATAAAAGAGGAGGATTATGATGCAAAGAGGTATTAGGAGGGGTCCCATAGTTCATTTTTCAAGTGGCAATATGATAATTACTAGCATCCAAAAATTAGAACCCTACTTTGTCTATGGGAGACCCTATTAGGATTGGTAAAGTTCATCATGTCTATTGATTGTAACTTAGTATCATTATCCAATATAAAGTCCATGTTGAAGGGAAAAGAAGAGTGGTGAGAAATAAAAGGACAAAGAGGTGACTTAAATATTATAGGGTCTATTGGGTCAACCTATAATAGAAATAGGGACTATAAAATTGTATACAATTGAATGGGCCTATCCAGTATAGTGTACAGAAGGCAAACAAACTACTGGGTTGACTAGGTTAATCTAGTATAGAAGATAGGGAATTAAACAAGCCTAAAAACAAAATATGAAAATGAAATAACATAATTTTTCAAGTAATGAAAAAGTAGTAAGTACTGAAAGGAAACAAATAATTAATTGGATTAACGTTATCTAATCCAATTGAAGCACATAAAACAAAATCTTATACTAATGTTGGTTAATGTAGTATTATGCTCATAAAATTGAGAAAAGAGCAAGAAATCAACTTGAAAATTAAATAGATAACTAATTTTTCAACCTAAAGTTTTATTAAGATATGATTATTAATGTGATTGGAAGTTGGCTAGAAGTAAGGTACTAGATAGAAATCTAAATATGGTTTTAGGTAGTTTGGGATGAAAGGGACTATAGTGACAATGATATAGGATTGGTATTGGATCCCACCCCCTTAATTCACACATTGTAGTGATAATGGTGTTAGGTGATTAGTTATAATATACCATTAACCATGTTTTATACTTGACTAGAGCATCAAGTTAGCTTCCCCTTGGTGATGAAATCCATGTAGGTTGGCCTCAGATAGATAAATTGTTAAAGTGCTTGTTTATATTATGTGATTTGGTCATGTGTTCATAAAATAGAAATAGTGAAACTAAGTGATTAATTAAAAATCCCCTAATTAAACCATGTGAAATATTCTAAGCATGTAAACAATAAGAAATGAAATGTGTGAGCTAATTAATAACATATATGATGTTAATTCTAATTTGAAACAAGGTATAGTATTGAAACTATATGCATAAAATAAAGAATAGGGTCAAACTTGTACTATGGAAGCAAGGTTTGAAAATGTCTAGGGTCAGTAGGGTCAACCTAGTTATTTTAGATAGCACACATAACACAAAATTGGGTCAATAGGGTTGATCTAGTTGACTATGCAAGGGTAGTTTTGAAGACTAAAAATTGTGAAAGGAAAGACAAAAAATAAAGAAACAAAGAGGTAAAAATTAACCTTGGTGGATCATATATGCAATGATGGAAGATTATTGATGAAAACCTCAAATTATGTTAGTAAAACCTACAAGCTAGGTTGACAGGATCAATCAAGCTATGCAGGAACCTATTGTAGAGTGTTGAAAATGTATAAGGTCAACTAGGTCAAAGTAGTAGGCTAAAGTATATGTCTAAAAGGATATAAACCTATATTGGGTCAATTGGGTTGATCCAATTGCCTATTCCTATAAACCTATGCATAGAAGTTAAAAAATTGGGTCAATAAATTCAATCCAATATAATAAAAATAATGACTAAAAGAATGAATATAAGTGAAATAAATCTTACAAAGGTTAATTTCATGTCAAGTTTAATAGAATGTATGAAATCAAAAATGCATCATGTCTATAAATCAATACTGGTTCGAATAAGATAGAAATTACCTACACTTCTGATTGGCAATACATTTGTTAAGTGGGAACATGACTAATATGGGGATCTAATAGACCTAATTAGGAGATCACTTGTCATAATACACCATAACATGAAGGTTTATAAAGCCTAAAATATAACACAATCATGCAACAGCCCTAAAAAAGTCCTAGGTTTAATTTTCCCTCTATATTTAATAAACAATAAATTAAATCTAATCTAGTGCACACTAAAGCTTGTGGTATAAATGCGAGTTAGAAAAAAAACTAATCTAAACATGTATATAAGACATATAATCATGTCAATGTATACATACTCCTAATACATGGGAGAGAAGCACAAGTACATTATCTATCTACTCCTACAAATGAGAAATAAAATAAAGGAGGCTTGGTAGGTTCATCTAGTTTCAATTCTAAGAATGTCCCTATTTTTGCTTCAAAAAGGGTCTCATCCATTGTTGTTCCCCCATTATCTTTAGTATCATCAACAACTACAACTACCACTACTCAATCTTAAGTGTATACTATCCTATGCCAAGATAGTGGTTCCTTGGGATTTACCATCTCCCATTTCATCTCTCATACCACTAAAAATATTGCATCTTCATGAAGAACTAGTGCTAGTAAGACTATTAGTTCCACTTCTTCCAAAGACATCAACAACTAGTACAATAATTTATATTGGTTCCCATGTAGTTAAAAAGACATTAAGGCCCATTTCAAAACATTTCACTTTTCTAAAGACACCTTTTCTTGAATCCCCATTCAATGTTACTATGACTACAAGGTGAGTGTGCCCCCAAAATTTCCTTCATTTATTCTAAATATGGTCCCTACAAGAACTTCATTTCTCACACTTGTGTATATAGACCCAAAAAACTTGACACACATTCCTACTATAACTTTAGCCTCTAGCTTAGCTACAATACCTCAACTACCACCTCTAAAAAATCTAATTCTTATAGTTGTCCCAAATTGGGTCATAGATATTATACTAGTAACAAGACAAGAGATACCTTAAGTAGTCATCTCTACACAATAGATTTGCATCAAATTTGATGCCATTATAAGAACCATGAAAAGAGTGGTGAGGAGGTAGGTTGAATAACCCCAATCTAGTTCAGTTGTGGCTCATGAAAGTGAAGAGTCCCTCTTCACTTTAACGAAGAAGAGGAAGGCTAGCCTAGGTGAATTAGATGAGTATGTAGAGGACCCTATCTTCATGGTCCAATCCAATGCACAATCCAAAGTGGCCTTAATTAAAGGTATATAAAAGGAGGTGAAGAGATTGAAGGAGCAAACATTTCCTAAAGTGAAGGAGAATAATATAATTAAAATAATAAATACAATCATTAAAGTCTTTAATTTATATAAGTTCATTAAGATAAGGAAATAAGATGGGACTATAAAATTTAATATGGTCATTAAATATGACCAAATACTTGCACTCTATGATGCCAAGTTGGCAAACTTGGCTAGAGTTGTAAAGAACAACAAATTTCTAGACTTTAAGACATTTCCACTTGAATACATCATTCTAACACATAATCTAATGATGAATAAAAGGAGAATATTGAAAAGGTGGATATAAAAAGTTAAGGATGTAAATACATACTTAAAAAGATAGATTTTAGGATTACCCTATTGCTAAAGGATGCTATGGTCACTAGGATGACCAAACCTGATGGCAACTTTATGGATGACTAGGATTTTAGGGCTCAAATGAAAATATTCATTATAAAATTCCAATAAGACATAGCCAATGCCAGGACTTCCATTGAAGTGATGAACATTAGGGCTTTTTCTAATAAAATTTTATAGATTTGAGGCTATTGAAGAAGAACTGAGACATGTACTTGTAGAGCATGGTAGGATTATTCAAGAAACATCTAACATATTTTAGCTTATGCTCCTAAATTTTGGTTAAATTGACTAGGAGTACTTAACATGCTTTGAATTTTAGACAAGAGAGGAGGTAGAGAAACAAATGTTGCAATGGCATGTGACATTGTAATAATAAGCTCCCATTCAAGCACAACATTCATAGCCAACTCAACCAAGGCATCTAGGGCCTTGAGGAATATTTTTATTTGATTTATAAATTTGAATTTAGAACATTCCCTTGTAATATGTAGCATTTTAGATAATGTTATTCAAAATCTAAAATCCACTTGGCTATATTTGAGCATCCCACTTGAACTTGCATAGGCATTTTAAGGCCTCTATATAGGGGTATTCCCCTTTATTCTAAATTTTAGTAATAGTTGTTATAAAATTAATGCAAAAGAGATAATAATTTGTTAGATTATATGAATGCTATGTTGTGTGCTCCATAGTTTTTGATTCTCAAGATTTTAGAGAATTAATTGTTACTTTTATGCTAACTATTCTGGCAATAACATGAATGTATGCATTTGTTGGTTTGAGTTTAACACTAGGCTAACAAATTTGTTGGTTTATGTGCTCTATTTCATCTTATTTTTAGTTAAATTTGTTTATAAAATTTTGTGTGAATAAGTACCTTTTGTGAAACATATTAATTGAAATATATGCACCTCCTTTACTTTTGAAGTCTAAATTGCATTCGTTTGTCTTTGAGTATTACATTAGGGATAGTAAATGCTAGTTTTACATATTATTATCATCGATGTTAGAAGAATTGACACCTCTAACCATCTGAAGAAAAAAATATTTTCAACCCTATCCTACTTACCTTTGGATGTACCCCATGATTGACTTTAGTTTATCTCATTTTGTAAATATTCATGGTTTGTTTGTGATTGGGCAATAATTGGCAAAGTTTAGAGAAATTTCACAAAGATTAGAAAGAAAAAAAATGCTAGTGTTGTATAATTTATTGTTCCTATAGTAAGGTCTACTTGCAGATTTATAAGTGGTGGTCAAATCTTTGCTATTTTTCTATTTTTAGTAGTAGTTGTGTAAACAACATAGCCCCAAGTCTTCTAGGACTTAAAATTGAGTTTATTACTTTCCTCCCATTCCCTAGTGACATAGGAAGCACATTAAGTGAATCAATAGGTCTATGTATAGTAAATTAGGGTATAAAATATGAAATAAATATAAAAACTATTTTAAAAAAAAAATTGAGTTAATCTAATATTTCTAGTAATATTAATAAATGACATAAATGAATAATTAGCTACAAACTGCCTAAGACGAAGAATCTAAAAGCTAAAAATTGGCAGATGATCTAGTCTAAGTGTCAAAATAGGATATAGGTGTCAAAACCCCTCTTAAATAATAATTCCCTACCTTAAATAGTAAAACTATAGTGCTAGTGTCCTTTGTATAGGAACTAGTCTATACTTTTGAAAGCACTTGCATCTGAGTTTTCCAAGCTTGTTCCATTATGAAAAAACCCTGATTGTGTATCACATGTCGTGACTATTTTTATATACAAAATCCTAGATCTTCATGTGATTATGGAATTTTATTAACACAATTAGTAAATGTTTGGTTTTAGTTGGGTAGGATGGACATCCTCAACACCCTGTTGTGATGAGAGGTTCCTACATACTAGTACTCTGAGGAGGGATCAA
>JARHVA010003350.1:397500-562500 GCA_037957365.1 Torreya grandis | reverse complement strand
TCACTCATCCTCTTCCACCTCTTGAAATACATTATATGATCATAAAGACATTCAAAATAGTGTGATGTAATTGACATATGAATGCTAAGACTCATTTCTTACAACCTTCCATTGTCCTTTAGCTAGAGTCAATCCCACAAGAGAAAATTTTATTAAAGATGATATTAAATTTCATGAATTACTACCACACCATTGTCCTCTCAACTCATTGATGTTTGAATTTAAACAAATAGACTCCTCCCATCCAAGAACTACTAAATAACATTGGCACTAGAGAAGACACTCAACATAAACAGTTGGTTGACAAATGATTATGAAATTAAATTTTTTGATGTACTCAAATATCACACCCAATATTTTTCATGGTAATATCAAGATATAAAAGGAATTCATCAAAGTGTATGTACACACCACATTTACACAGATAACATTGAGCTAGTAAGGTAGCCTCAAAGAAGAATTAATCCTACCTTACGAGACATTGTGAAAACTAAAATTGAGAATCTACTAGAAGTAAGATTTATATATCCCATTTCTAATAGCCAATAGTTATCTTCTTTGTTCATTATTCCTAATAAAAATAGTAAATGGAGAGTACGTGTGGACTATAGAGAGATAAACAAAGAGACAATGAGAGACTACTTTCCTCTACCTTTTATTGATCATGTACTTGACAATCTAGTTGGAAAAGTATACTTTTCTTTTCTAAATAGATTTAGTGGATTAAAAAAAAATACAAGTGGCACCTGAGAATTAATAAAAAATAACCTTTACCTACATATGGTATACATTTTCCTATATGGTCTTTCCCTTTGGTTTATGAAATGCACCTTCCACTTTTCAACGAGCTATCCTAGCCATTTTTCAGACTTGACCAATGACTATGTAGAAGTTTATATGGATGATTTTACTATTCATGGAGCATCTTTTGATGAAAGCTTAATCAATCATTCAAAAGTATTACAAAGATGTGAGGATCACCATTTTTATCCAAGTTATGAAAAATGTTTTATTGTGGTAGAAGGCATAGTCTTAGGACATCATATTTTTGCAAAAGGAATCTAAGTAGATTGAAAGAAAATTGAAGTAATTTCAAACTTACCTATTCCTCGAAATCATATTTATATTAAGAGTTTTATAGTATATGAAGGGTATTAAAGAAGATTCATAGAATATTTTAGCAAGATTTTTTCTCCAATGCTTGCTCTACTTAAAAAATAAATTGAATTTATCTGGAATTCAACCTATCAACAAGCATTTGAAACCATCAGAGAAAAGCTTAGTATTACACCAGTCTTAATAGGACCTAACTGGTCACAACCCTTTCATATTTATATTGATTCATCTAATCATGCTATATGAGCTATTTTGGTATAAAAATATAAAAATGAACATGTGTATGCCATATATTACATAATCTAGAACTTAACCTAAACTGAAAGAAATTATACAGCCACTGAGAAGGAATTACTTGCTATGGTTTTTTCCATAACAAATTTAGACACTATATTATTGGCTATAAAATATTTGTATATAGTGATCATTTAACTATTTGGTATTTGATGAATAAGCTAGTAATAGGAGGAAGAGTTATTAGATGGTTGTTAATGTTACAAGAATATTGGAAATTCAATGTCGTTGCTGATTTTATTTCTAGATTGCATAATTAAGATGATTAAAAACCTGTAGAATATAAAATTTTGGATGAATAATTATTTTTTGTTTTAGCACAAACACCTTAGTTTGTAGATATAGCAAACTTTCTAGTTATATGGAAGTTTCCTTTTCAATCTACCAAAAAGGAAAAGAAATGTTTAATTAGAATAATTTCCTCCTATAAATGGATTAATGGTATACTACTTTAACTTGGACCTAATCATGTTTTCCAAAAGTGTGTGAAATATAATGAGGTGTATGATATCATTCATGCATGTCATGATGAACTTTGAGGAGGAAACTACTCCGTAAAAAGGATGGTATATAAAATTTTTGGAGCTGGATATTTATGGCCAACTCTTCACAAATAGGTAAAGACCTATGTTTGGCAATGTGATATATGTCAAAGAATGTGGAAACCTACATTATCCTCCAAGATGATTTTTCATCCACAGGTAGTTCTAGAACCTTTTGAGAAGTGGATTATGGATTTTTTTTGGGTAAATAGATCCACCTTCATAAGTTAAAGAATACTTGTTGGTATGTATAGATTATGTGACCAAATGGACTAAAGTTTAAGATCTTTCTTTTACAAGAGAAGAGGTAGTAGAAGACTTCCTCTATTCCATGATCATGCAACATTTTGGATCACGAAGGGATATCATATTGGATCAAGGACCATAATTCATGTCCAATATGACTCATGCATTCATAGATATCTACCAAATCAACCATCATAAATATTCACCATACAATCCTCAAGTAAATATATAAGTAGAAGTCACTAATAGAGAATTTAATAACATCATTACCAAGATAGTCAATAGCAGCCAAAAAAATTGGGTAGCCAAACTCCTAAAAGCTGTTTGGGCATAAAACACTACATAGACGACCATTACTAGTTTTTCATCATATGAGTTGGTCTATGGTAAGAAAACTCTTATTTTAATTACATTTGAAATGAAAATATTGAGGATCGCATTAGAATTAGGGATTGATTTGGATGTAACATAAAAGTATATAATGTTACAGTTGAATGAATTGGATGATATAAGGATAGAAGCCTTCAATAGATAGAAATGACACAATATCAAATAAAATAATGTCATGACTTGTATATCAAATAAATGCAATTCAGATAAGGATATTGGGCACTCTTATATGATTCCAAATATAAGTAATTTAAAGGTAAGCTCCAAACTAAATGTTTCAGAGCATTTTAGATAGAAAATATTTTCTATAATGGTTCAATATAAATATTGCCTATAGATGGAAATTAGAAAACACTTCTTATTAATGAACATCATTTGAAACTATATCAGAAGCCTACCAACAAAGAGGAATTTATTTAGTTAGTAAAAATTGAGTTTGGTGCCATGGAAGAACTTAAATCTTCCATGGTAATTGATGTTTAAAGACAAAATTGGATTGAATAAAGGAAAAGGATCCCCCTCTTCTCTAAAAATGCTAAAAAATTTAAGAAAACTCAATAATGAAAATCTTTTAGGACATTGTTGCAGTCATGTTCAAAAAACTAGCTTGCTAAATGTTCATGTACTGAATAATGAGTCTTGACTAGAAAACTAGTAAATGGTTGGTCAAGGGAAAAAAGGTAATTTTTATTTAAAAAATAGAAAAGTTAGTTCAAAAATTTAGTTGGTTCTAGAACAATAAATGTAATGTTATTATATATTATACTATTTTTTAAAGACTAATTCATGTAATCTTTTTGTGAAGGAATAAATAAGGAAGACTGATAAGGACAATATTGAGATATTTAAGGTAAAGTATTTTTTTCTTGCTAAGTGTTAGTTTTAGATTCATATGGTGATATAAGGAGGTCAGGATTCATAATGTCAACAAAAAATCATTTCAAAAGGTCATATTTTGAAATTTCAAAGCATGTGTTATGGATAATACCCCTTCTAGTCATGAAAAGTGTTTCATTATGACACATCATTATAATCATGTGTCATTTATAAAAAACAAAAAGTAGAGGGTTAAAGGAATTGATGGTAGAATGATTTTAAATAAATAAAATAAAAAGTATGTTATTGATATTTTCATCATTACTTTTCATGCTTCAAGTAATATCCATAGTCTTAATCCTCAAGGGATATTATTGTCATCTAATCATTTTGTAATCATCACTTAGTTTCCTTTGGAAAGTAGGGTGAAATTTTGACTGTGTTATGTGAAAACCTAGGGTTTGAAAATGGGGTTGAGTACCAAATAATGCAAGTGAGCTATTGGAAAATGAATCAATAAAAGAGATATTGGGTGCAGATGGATGGCTTGACTTCTTTCTCTAATTCTAGGGTTTTGATGAGATATTGGCAACAAAATTTATCTTTCATCTAAAAATTGATTTTTGTACAGTTCTAAGTATTCAAATAGCCTTTTCCACACAATTCCTTAATGAATTGTTAGGGATTCTAGATGAAGGAGCATGAATAGTAGAGAGATCTTCATTCAATGATCTTGTCAAAAAATTTAGTAGTGAAAGAGAATCCACACTAGTTTTCATAGAGGACATTAAAGGAAGAATAAAAGGGGTTAGTAAAGAGTCTTTACCTAAACCATAGAGGCCAATTTTATTTTGGATCATTAAATGTTTAACATGTGAGGGAAAATGTAGTGTTTTGAGTTGTATGGTGTTAATAATGTTAATTCATTTAAGATATGGTGCTCAGTAATGTCAACACAAAAGAAATTTTCCCTAATTTATCCTAGGATCTATTTAGGTTGTAGCCATGAGGTGTGCCAAAAAACCCTCTACCATATGCCATCATGGGTTGATTCAACTCATTATTCAACATCACTTTTTATAGCAAGAAAATGGAATGGAATCTTGGGCTACCTTTCATGAACAAAAGAAAAATGAAACCCCTAAACTTGATAAACAAATCATTGCACAAATACATGCCTCTAGTTTAAAAACCCCACTAAAAAATTCTTCTAAAGAAATTTACTCTAAACTCACTCATAGCATAAGAACCATAGCCAATACTACTCTATTACAAACCCTAAGTCCTCCTCATGTAGTCTCTCCTCCTAATCTAATGAGTAGAAAATTAAGACTTTGATCCTCTATTAGAAGCTAGTAGTATATTTCCCAAGCTATTCATATCCAAAAACCCATTCATATTATTGAAGAAGAATATCTTGTAGACCCTACCTCCCAACCAAAAACTCAGGAAACCCTGTATACATAATCTCTTCCCCCACTTAAGAGAAGAATAAAATTGATCCTAGTAGTTGATAGTAATGAGACCATTGTTATAGAGACACTAGACAACTTGAGACAAAACCCCATAGCCACTACAAGTGAAGCCCAAAATATAAAATATGAGAAAACCCTTTTTTCATATGAAGATCTAGATGATGTCTTTGTTGAGACTATTCTTGATGAGATTAGTATCCCTCCTACACAGCCAATGAGGGATAGAAGACAATCCCACATAAATGAAGAGGAGGGACAAACCTCGAAGGAGCAAAATGATGTGGAACTCCAACATGCTCTAGCCTTGTCCTAGATAGAAGCCATTTTTAAACAAAATGTAGAGGATATAGCTAAACTAATTGTTGCAACTCAAAACAAATATTTTGTGATTGCTCATTTAATGAAACAAATTGAAAATTTGGAAATGCAATCCCTGAAGAAAGTGGATGAGACAAAATATGAAATTATTGATTTATGGAGCCATACCAATCAATAAAGGAAGAGAACATTTGTTTAAGTAGGAATATTATAAAAACAAAAATGGAAAATGCTAGGCTAAGAACCCAAATAGGTTATATCTCTTCTAATGTTCCTTCTAGGGCCATGGTAGAACAAAGTTGTCAGACTATTTTGTCTATTTAAAAAGTAAAAAACCAATGGGACCAAGTCTACTCAGAAATTAAAGAAATGAAGAGACTCAATCATTTACTTAAGAAGGAAAATCATCTTCTTAAGAAAGGCAAAATGCAAATGCAGGAAGAACTGACACAAGTTCAACAAAAATAAGAATAGGTTAAACAAACTCTTTACTTTACCTATTTATTAAGTAAAAATTTGTTATCCTATAGAGTCCCTTATTCTACATATAGCATATTTTTACATGAGTAGTTATTCAGATGGTAATTATTGTAAATATATTATGATTTACCACATGAGATAAATATCATTGATGACTTCATAACAGTATTCAAAAATAGTACTCCTAATAGGCAAGATCTACTTTATGAGTTTTATTTGTGTGACATTATTCTAGGTAATACAAATGATTTCTTGGTAAATCTATTTGTGGGAGAACTTCATATGAGAGATCTATTGTTTGTATATAGACATTATATTGCTTGGTAGGAGAGATATGATGATCATACTAATATTTCACAATATGTTGGTTTATGCATTAGGCCTCAATTTGGTAATGCACAATATATATTATCAAATTTTCATAAGTTTCACCAATATCCAAGAGTTCATGATCATTATATTTCTACCTTAAAGGATGGCCTTCTCAACTTTGAATTATTTTTTTAGCATAATTTTGATGATGTAATGGTAGCTTCTAGACAACACTGGCATATGCTACCATTTCCATTAAGAAAAAGAGAAGTGTTGTCACCCAATACCATTTAGTGGTCTTTGAGAAGAGATAAAGTCATTGTGAATCTAAATTAAGATGTTTTACAAAGGGATGGAATAAATCCATGGATAGGAATGAGGTTCAGACCTCCCTTACTACTTTTTCCTATGTCCCTATGGTAGAATACAAGACCTCATTCTGAGGAATAATTTGATATTTGGCTTCACTTTATGCAGAAGGATATGAGTTTCACTCATCATCATCATAGTATATTTCAACAAGATCTGTATTCCATTTATGATTTGAGTCTTAAGTTTTAACATATAATTCATAACTATGGAGATTGAGTATATAGTTTGAAAAAGGTACTTGCAAAAGGTAAGGTGTGGGGGAGATGATGAGTCCATAAAATGACTCATTATTACTATAGTTTATGTCATTAAATATGTAATTTTTAAGAATTGTATGTAATATTGATATTTATAACTATCATACGGTAGTAAATATATGTTTTTATCAATATAAACTCATGTAAATTCTAAGTCTATCTTCTTTGCACTTTGTTGTAACATTTGCATGTTTTAAGCTCCACATTTTGACATGTACATGAAATAATAGTATTGATATAATTTTTTACAAGATTTCATGAATACAAGGAGGATCCAAGAAAAATAATGAATCATCTAAGACCCAACTATGGACTTTGAAGCTTGATATAGATTTTGACAGTTAGCAGTGGATTTTGACAATCAACTATGAATTTTGATAGCAAGTTAGGGGTTATACCAATTTTGATATGGATTGACCCAATTTTATCCAAAATTTATCATATTACATTTTAAAGGGTTCATATATATTCTCTAACTTCTTCATGACAATATGGAAGACTATTTTTGACATTTCCACTTCTGTGCATGTATATAAATAGTTGTATATTTTTTTTTAGTATTCCATTTTTAGGATTTGCTACTATAGGTTGCAATGATGAAGATAGAAGATATTAGTATAAATATATGTAAATATTTTGTTGATATATTTATACATGACACTTTTTATCTATGGATTCTTTGACTCCTTAAATATCTCATTGTAATGACATTATATTCTAACTATAACACCCAATCTATCTAGAATATCTTTTTATTTCAAATTAGTTAAGTTGTTACCTAGAATGTGGGGATAAAAAATTTATTGATATAGATAAATAGGATTTTTTAATGCTCATACAAATTTTCATTTCAATGATAAATCTACCACAATCCTCAAGGATTTCACAAACAAGAAATCTCAATCTTTCAATACTATGTTTTGTAGTTAAAAATAGGGGTATGCAGGTTCTCTCTATCTTTCACCATATAAAGACTATATAGATTAAAATAGTTTTATATACATATCCTATGACCATTATAAACTCATTCAAATATATTTTTAATCAAAAAAAGATTCAATTATAATTATGACAGTGTACAAAATTCTATGTTTATAGATAAAATGATTTTAATGAGTAAAATTGTGACCAAGATGAAACTCACTAACTCTTGTCCAAACGTATATTATAAAAATATTTATCTAACTATCATACAAGTTTCCATTTATAAATTATACATATAATTCAAGGGATTAAAATATTGGATACTCATACTTTTTTTTGAACAAAGCTATGTGATGAATACATCCCTATTTGATAGACTTGAATATCTCCATCTACACCATCATGAAACTTTTCCTTTAGCATACCAAATTTATCATTGTTAACACACCTAAAAATCACACCATTCACATATTTTATAAGGATAAAACCATCTACAAGATAGTAAGGAATGGTCTATAATCTAAAATACCTCCTTTGAGACTTATTCAAGCCATTAGGGCACCCACCATTTTGAAGAAAACTAATGATGTCCTATGTCTAAATTTGAACTTGTATGTGATCAAATAGTTGGGGGAAAACTTGGTTGATCAATAATTCCTCTTTTGGATCTTAAAAATCTGAGGCTAAATCCTCACATAACCCTTTTCCTCTTACCAAGTTTATCACCTTAATATCCACATCATATTCCATTGCCTTTGTAATCCACCTAGCTCTCTTTTCATTGAGGTATTTGTTTAGGAAAAAATCCTTGGTGCTAGGATGACAAACCATGACATGTATGTTGTTGTTTGAAACCATGTTTCTAAAAATTTTCAATCCTCTTCTCATAGCTAGAGCTTGTTTCTTAACAAATGTATACTTGATCTCATAATCTTCCAATCCTTAGCTAAAGAATGTGATTGGTTGCTTTACCTTTTCATCATTATTTTGCATAATCATAGATGAGATTATATCAAGGTTAGAAAAATTATAGAGTATGAAATCCTTTGAAAATTTTGGGTTCAAGAGAGTAGGAGATTTTACAATTTCTTGTTTTATTGCCTTATAACTACTCTTACCTTCCTTTGTCCAATTAAAATCTTGGTTCTTATTGAACATGGTTGTGATAAGATTTACCAAAGTTAAAAAGGATGGAATAAACCTTCTTACAAAATTTATTTTCCCCAAGAGGATTTTAAGTCCTTTCTTGTGTTGAGGCAAAGACAATCCTAGAATAGCCTCAATCCTTTTAGGATCAATAGACAAGCCTTCTTCTGAAATAATATGACCTGATAACTTACCTTCATGGACAATAAAGATGAACTTTTTTGGATGAATCGATATTACATAATCCATACACATATCAAATACTTGACTTAGATGTTTTGTATGATCAGTATCACCCTTTAAAAAAATAGTTATATCATCAAGGTACACAAGCAAAAACTCATTGATAAAACCTATAAAATCCATGTCCATTGTCTTTTGAAATGTATCTCCAGCATTAGACAAACCAAATGGCATCTTCCTATAGGTAAATGTCCCCCATTTTTATTTAAGTTTTTCTTTAACTAATCCTCTCCATTCACTAGTATTTGATTTTAACTTTAAAAACCATCAAGAAGTGAAAAACATTGAGAACCTAAAAAAAACCTACATAATTTGTATTATGGAAGGCAGTGGATAATGATCCTTGAGATACACCCTATTAAGGTCTTGAAAATCCACAATTAGTCTAATATATCCATTATTATTTTGGATAGGTACATTATTAGCCACCCAAGTTGAGTGTTTGATAGGAAAGATGATATTAGACTCAATCAACTAGATCATCTCCTTCTTCATAAGTTACTCTATCTTGGGGTTGATAGGCCTTTATTTCTACCTAACTAGTTTAGCTTTAGGGTCTAACTCAATGGTGTGATGAACTATAATTGGATAAAACCCTTTCAAATATTTATATTCCCAAACAAAAATGTCATTAAACTCTTTGCATAATAGAATAAAGGCCTACCTCTCAGATAAAGAACATGTCTTACCAATTTTCAGAAGCTTGTCCTTGTAAATCATGACTCACTCATAGTTCTCTTCTTTCATGGAAATTACCACTCTTTATTTATATATTATTTTTATCATATTCATTTAAAACACTCTCCAAAGTAATCAGACCTTAAGGTATCTTGTTTTTCTTTAACTGAATAACTTGTTCTTCATATTGATCATGTAATATCTTTTAGTTCCTTGAGGAGAATTCTACCTCATTTTGTAAAAAGTGCACAATGCTTTCATGACTTTCAAACACTTGATAATTCACTTCATTATCTATAATATAAGGCCTCATAATGACCTTGATATGAGACTAATCTTTCCCCTTCCCTATATCAGCCACTACATCAAATTATGTTGTTATGGCAGCTAATCTATCAGCATGTTTATTTGAATCCCTTGGTATGGGTTGTATGTTAAAGGCATAAAATTATTCAAGTAGGTCCCATACCATATTATTGTATGATTTAAGCAAGGGATTCTTTGTTGTATCTTGATTTCTCACTTGATGGATGACCAATTCACTATCCCCATAAACCTTCAAATTCTTGATCCCTCTCTTCTTTGCCCATTGGTGGTCGTGAACTAGGGCTTCATATTCTACTACATTATAGGTACAACTGAAGTGGATTCTATATGAGGATTAGCATTTATTATTTTATGGAGAAACTAAAATAATGCTAGATCCTTCACCTACTTTTCTTCTTGATCCATTAAAAAACATTTCCCATATCCTTTCAAGTTCATGATCTTTATTAATGAGTGAGGGAATGGAAGAATATTTTTCATGCATGTAATAAACACAAAAATAAGTCTTTTATATAAATCTATATGGATAAATTCCATGAGTTTCAGTTTTGTACTTATCAAGGAAAATATCATCAATACCTTCAAGGGGGAGGATGTTTCACCATCTATGACACCTTCTTCTTCTTTACTAATTAGACAATTCTGATTTGAAATTGTATCCATGTATGGCTCAATTGAAACCTTCATAAGGATTTTTTCCTTATAGTCACCTTATTTTCATATCTTGTTTTAAAATATATAAAATACTAATCATTATAAAGTTACCCTCCTATCTTAGCTATGAAGTCCCTTGACAAGCAGATAGCAAAATGAGTTGGAAGGTCTACCACCATAATGTCTTGTATAATGGGGAAACTTAGGCAATCATGTAGAAATAATTTCAAACCTATGACCAATCCCACTATCTTGGTTAGAGTCCCGTCAAGATGCAACACACATTTACTATGTGGTTCATACTTCAATCCTAACCTATTAGCCACCACCTTAGGTATGATAGTGGTACTAGCTCCACTATCTACAATACAATTGTGAACTATCTTGTCTCCCACAATGAGTGTGAGTTATAAGGGTGGAGGGTTTTTAGATTTTGTGGAGGGATCTAAGACATAATTTAGAGTATTGGTAAGGAATACACTATTGTGTTTTTAAGTTTTAGGGGCTACATGAATGCTCACAAGTTATTCTTGTAAGATTTCCTTTTGACCATGCATATGCAAGACATCCCAAAGAGATATCCTTACTTTGGTATTCTTCAAAGAATAAAAAATGTTTAGTAGGGTAGTATTCACCTTTTATTTCATTCTTGAAGATAGTGAGGGAGCTTAAAATTTCTACATTTTAAGCTTGAAAACCCTACTCATGTTCTAACTTTATTAAGGAGCATGACTGGTAGTAGGTATTACACTAGGATTCATGCTTTATGGGCTTAGAAAGGTATTTATTGGAGTCACATGTAATCCAAAAACATCACCTAGAACTCTATTTTTTTGATCTTCTGTTGGATGTAATTAATGTTCTTTGATTCAACACATAATATTCCTTCATTTGAAAGTTCATCATACCCACACTTTATTTGCTACCTTCTCCATGAATATCCCTTTGCATGAGATTAATTTATTTTGATGTCATGTAAGGAGTAGCTTATTTTTGTGCCACCAAAGCTTGGCTATCTTCTCCATAATCATACATAAATTGACCTTGAGGTTGTCCCTATTAGTACAAATTATCCTCTCCTTGGATAAGATTAACATGTACTAAAATAACAAACTTCATGGAAGGAGTGCAACTAGGATTGTAGGCATTGGGTTGCCTATTAAAAACTTGTTGACCTTGTCCTCTTCCTTGGTAGTTATATTGGGGTGGAACCTATAACCTTTTTGAGGATAGTATTGAGGGTTAGGTGGAGCACTTGCCTAAAATTGAGCTTGCTTAAGTTGAGTTCATAATGTCTGGATCTCTTCATTTTTGTCCACAACACTATCCATCTTCTTGGGAATGGTTCTCAGCTAGGCATTGGTGTTATGAACTTATGATACGCTTGGAGCCTCAACTAAACTATGAGACAATAAAGGCATAAAAACTCTTAAAGGTAGATTTCTAGCCTATAACAGTATATTCTCAGAATCAATAGCTATCTCATATGCATCTAATAGAGTAAATCCTCCCATTGAACATAACATTACCACCACATCAGTACCAATAGCCTTGAGATAAGTGGGAAAAACAAATCTTAAAGGAGGTCTCATGATAGGTGGAAACTTATTCCATGTCCTTTGAAATATTTCATTAAAATCTCCCATGGATTTGTTAGGACCTCTCTTTATCACATTCAATTGATGGATTAGCAAAGTATGGTCACTCTTATTCTCAAATATAGTTACCAACAATTCCTTAGAACTATCCCAGCTTGTAATTCAACCACCTTCCAAAGTCCTATACTAGTGAAGTGCCTTACCTTTCAGAGACATAACAAGAAATATAATGGCTATGTTGGCTTGAGTGACATTATAAAAGTTACAAAAATTTTAAATGTCCCTAATATGCTTAGATGGGGTAATAGAACCCTCTCCATTGAAACTAGGGAGGTTCTTAGTAGCATTGGGAGGAATAAGGTCATATGTAAGAAGGTCGATTAGATTTTAGGTATTTAAGGTTGATAAAGGTTGATGCCTATCAATTAATCCTATGTCCTCTTAATCTTATATTTGTTCAATCTCCTCAACTTATTCTTCTTCTTCTTCTTCAAAATCTCCTTGCCCAGGCTCTCTAAGTGTTAGGAATGGTTCAGGGTGTTGTACTTCAAGAAGAGCTTTAGCTAGAGGGGCTTAATTGAATATCCTAGATGACTTAGTGAGGACCATGAAGTATAATGTGGAAAATTTGATCTACAACTAGAGATTTTCACATTTTAGAGTTTCCAAATGCTAGGTTAATAATATTTCTATAACCTTAGGCTTGTCAAGACCAACATTCACCTTGATATGTAAATAATTAGGACTAGTAGTCCCATCAAGTGTGTTATAACTATTGTCACCAAATATTTCACCCTAGAAGAGAGTGTTTAAGTATCTTCACTATTTGGTCAATGTTAGAACATTTATAGGCATGTGGGTATATCTATAGAGGAAATGACCTCTAGTTTTAAAGGGATAGATCCCTGAATATATCTCTGTAAAATAAATTTTGTCTAAACTAGTTTTCTTTAAGGGAAAAGAGTTAAAAATTACATAAAATGAAACCTAGTCTAAGATTGGTTATGAATCGAGATCATCTTCCATGTGAATATCATATTCTAGTGCATAATATAGAAAAACACACATACCATCTTCAAGCTCTAAGGATTCTAACACAAGTATTGCAGTATAGATCTGAGATGTATAAAATAACACAAGGTAAACTAATTAAAAGGCAAGTTTCACATTCCAAGAATATTTATACACTTACAGTAATTTAACACACTTGAATGTACTCTGTATGATCTATTAGACTAATAAATTTCGTTCAAGCATGAAGGATAAAGGACAAAAAGATGGGAAATCATCACTTGTTATTAATATATATCACTTACACGCTTAGATAATTTTTCAAAACATGAAATAAAAAAACTTGTACTAATGCCTAAAGGTAAAATATGATATCAATCTAGTAAGGCTTTGCCATACATTATGTGGAACTTCTTTTCACTAGCCTAAGGGTTATATTTATAGCAGAAAAGAAGTGAGAGGGGAGGCATTTTAGTGCTAAAAAGAAGAATAAATTTATTAGAAGACTCCAACCATGGTTGTAACTATCTCTATAAATGGTGCTCATTCTGGCCATTCGATTGATCCATGTCACCTCAAGTGGTTACATAGTTAGCTTGATCTCTGAAAGATGTTTCCCTAATGGTTACACCATTAGAATAAAGATATTATGAGCTAAGTAATGGCATCAATGCAGTTATTTCAAATGAGTCCACCCATTTTAGATTTATCTTGATGTTAATAGCTTCTCACTAACTCATTGAGGTATGTAACAATGTAGGGGAGAGTCCTTTTCATTTTCTTGGCCTTGAAGATAAAACTAATTGAAGCTTATGTGTATGATTTCATGGTATTTCTCAAGATGTTGGATCCACATGTATGTCTATAAATTTCCCTTAGAGGCTTGATCTATCTTGAACTTAGTCAAATGTTCCATTCCTATAGAGTCCCTCAGCCTCTCACCTTTTGATTTTCCATAAAAAATGACTTAGATCTTGATTAGAATGCTCGAAGTGATGTGAGCTCTCTAATCTACCTAGGACCCATTATTTAAATGCCAACATTTAGCCCTTTACCCTAAAATTAATGTTTGTACAATTATCACTCTACTGGAACCATTCTTTCAAGGTATTTTCTTTGGAGCTATTTTCCTCAGACTTTTTCTTAGACAATTTTCTTGTGGATAATTATTTCAGCCATTCTCCCAAAAAGTACCCTTTATATTTTGATTTTGGCCCACTTCATTATAGAGAGGTACCCTTTGGTAATTTTTGAAATGTACCCTTCATGGGATTGTCTCGGCCATTTTATCCATAAGAATTTAGACTTCAGAACAATTCCTTTAAGACTTTGTTAAAGCACTTGTTCAAGGAAAAAGACCCTTTAGAAACTTGTAAGTGGACTGCTCCTCTGATAGACATCCCTTTCAAGACTTTGAAAATTGCCCCTTTAAAAAGATAAGATGTACCCTTTAGCTTTTTAAAATGTCCCTTCAACTTTCTTGCTTTGGACCTTTTCTTTGGAAATCTTGTAAATGACCAATTCCTTCATGCTTTCTAAAAGTGCCTTTGCATATATAACAATTCCTTTATAACTATTATTTCAAACAAATGTCTAAAATAATTCCTTTATCTTGAACAAAAAACTTGAAACGAAAAATTTTCTAAAAGAAATAACATTTGTATAAAAAACCTGAACAAAAGATTTCTAAGGAGATAGAACTTGATACTTCGTTGTGGTCATAGTGTGAAACACTTCCTTTGATAGATAAATTCTAAATGTTGCACTTAGACAAAATGAAAGATATAAAACTTGGGAGTAAAAAATGGTTAACATTTCATACATGGTGTCTTACAAAATGATGAAATTGTTGATGATCATTTCTTCTTCTTTGGAAAAGGGAAGACATCCTTCCTCATCAACCCAATCTAAAATCTAAAAAAAGAAACCACCTCTTCTTCATCTTTGATCATATCATCTTCAAGGGATATTTCTTCTATTTTGGGCTCATGAGACTTTCCTAATTCTACCATTTATTGACAGATGGATTAAAAGTGTTATCCCTCCTTGATAACACATTTTACTATAGATATGGAAGCAAAAACTTATGACTCATATTTTTTTTCACCAAGGGGAGTCCCTATGGTGATCTCCTCTTCATAATTTCTCATGAGGTCTTATTTATTATCCATGAATTGAACATGTTCCTCTTCATTTGTCTCTCTCAAGATAGGCTCTTTAACACAAATAAAACATTCTCCATCATCAACTAAGAAAAGAGATTAAACACAAGGACTTACCTTCTCTTCATCACTTAAGACCTCTTGAGGTGTCTCAAGTTATGTTTTAGCTACTACAATCTGATTTTTATTTTCAAGGCCTTCTAGATATTTAACGCCATTCATGGTGATGCCAAGACTATGAATCTTTAAATCAAGTGATCTATCCCAATTAGGATACCAAGGGGTTACGTTTTCTTCAATCAAGAGTTCTCTTTCTTTATCAACTAATTGATCCTCCTGTGGTTCCCACACCATACATCCATCAAGTAAAAGGGTGATGGAATAAGGACAAGATGAATTGGTTGGTGGAGGTGGAATATAGAGCTCAAATTTATATTGAGAATGAAAGGTAAGAAACTCTTTGGTAAGTTCTTTAGGCAGGGGAGATGTGGTGTGTTTAAGCATATGATCTTCTTTTGGGTCTAAATCTTCCATCTCACATTGACTTAGAAATCTCATCTTTACTTTTAATTCCTCTATTTACTTGGATATATTCTCTTGGAAAAGCTTCCCTTGAAGTTGATAGGAATAAACATGGGGATAAGGATTGCATGAAGGCTACCATGGAATAGAGACTTGAAAATTATCGACTCCATTATCCACTTCACACTCTTGGACAATGCTTTTATCTTATTTATTACCCCATGACTCTACTATCTTGCTCTAACTTAGGATGTTAGGATTAAATGTCTTCTCAATTTCACACTATTGTTCAAGACTTTCTTCTCCTTCTTTCCCCATGAATCCACTATCTTACTCCAACTTAGAACATTAGTATTATGAATCTCTTTTTGATGTGGTGGTGATGCAATGTGAGAGGAAAATGAAGTCTTGAAATCCACTTCTTTTGCTACCAACATGGATTTTTTTCAATGCATATTAGCCAAATCAATTTCTCTATTAATATTAGTTTCAAACACAAGGTTTATTCTTTAAACTCCCTCCTCTGATTGATTTGGAAGATGATGTCCTTGATAAGGTTGATTAGGTTCATGAGTGGGAATCATGTAGGGCTGATAGAAACTTTTTAGAAGTGGAAATGAAGGCTAATATTTTTGGTTAAGATGCCTTTCATGAACTTCTAGCCTATCATATGAGGAATAGACTAAACCACTCATATCAAGCATCTGACTTATGAGCCTTTTCCAATTGACTCTCTCAATATGTGCCCACTCTTTCTTGACTAACTCTAATGCATTTCTCACTTGATGGATGGAATGATAAGAATCCTTTGACCACATCCCCTTTGAGTATCAAGCTCCAACATATACCTTTCATAGCCCAAAAGTGCTTGTTTAAAGGTGTAAAAGGATTGATTAGAGAAAGGATTAGGTTGACTAGGAAGAAAACATTAAGAAGGTTGGTTATATGATTGATACAAGTCATGTTAGGGCTGAATATGATCATATTAGGATTAATAATGATCATAACAATAATGACCATGAAATTTTTCATATTTATAGGGAATAGGATAAGATGGATATATTTCACCAACTTATAGAGAATAAAACTCAAATCTAAGGTCAAACATGAATCTTCATTGGGAAGTAGGAACATAATAAAAGATTATCAATAATATTCAAATGGAATACCTGGGCTGCTTAACTAGATGATGTATCTTTAGATTCACCATTGCTGCTTGAAAATATGCCTTCAAAAGCTAATGTGTTGAAAGAAAACACAAAAAATCCTCTAACTCTTGGAATAAGAGTCTAACCAGGCATGCCAAATATTGTTGTCACTTGGATTTGCACTCTTTGAGGAGATGTAAATATCTTTTCATCCAAGTGTCATGATGTAATCACCTCTAGGCTTGTGGGTAGTGTAAGGAATGAGGTGAGTCTCTAGATAAGGCTAGTTCCCTTGATGTACCACTTAAGATTGAACCTATAGCTAACTTTGGGGGGTGAAAAGGGAGAGAAACAACTAAAATCAAATATAAAATTAGGAGGTGATACACCAAATCAATTTTATGACTTCTAACTAGTTGCATTCTATACTTGAGACCCAAAAATAAACTAAAAACACACTTCTTCATCTTCATCTTCTCACATCAATGCTACATTGTGAGGTCATGGATGAATTTGTAAATCTAGGAGGAATAAACAAGAGGAATTGAGTGGAACTAATTAAAATAATAACTCACTCAATATTTCACATCTCTTAAAACACTTCACATGTCATGCAAGAAGTTTTCCAACTACAAACAAGGTGAAAGAATGAGATCACATGCTAGGAATCCATAGTCTTCACTAAGAAAGATTCATCATTCAAGTGGAACACACTTATGAACTATCATGAAGAGGTTAAAATTAGTCATTTTATTAATCAAGAAGTATACAAATTAGTATGGCTTCACCATACTCAGGTGTAGCATCTAATACAATGCAAAAATGGATAACTCTTATAGAGTTTGAGAGAGAGAGAGAGAGAGAGAGAGAGAGAGAGAGAGAGAGAGAGAGAGAGAGAGAGAGAGAGAGAGAGAGAGAGAGAGAGAGAGAGAGAGAGAGAGAAGTCCAAGGGTTAGAAGGAAACTTATCAAGATGAGAATAATAATTATCCATGCATGGTAAGAAGACATGGGTTGAACCATGCAAGGTTAGGATAAACAAGTGTCAATCTAAGTCATCACAGTTATGCAAAGTGGCCTAAAACTACATTTATGATTAGGCCTATTTGAGTGACTTGTAAGTAGTCTAAGGTAGGTACAATGATTTGAATGGAATGGGAGGATCTCAAACATGCCTTTACCTGAATTGGTTACATTCTTGGTCTTTTGGAGGCTCCTATAAGAGATCCATCATCACTTTCACTCTAGCAAAACACCTTCTCATGCACCTTACACACTTGTATTCAAATTTGGATTTAATTGTTCATTAAAATTCCTAAAATTTAGTGTTTGAAATGTTTTAATACCATAAATATCCTTGGAATAATTAGGGTCACCTTAAAATAAATTTTCATGAAGATTTCTTCCCTTCTCTCTAACATGCCCAATATGATAGATTTGACTGGCTGAGTTGAAGGAATTTTTTGAGTTAATTATGGAAATTTTCAAGGCATGAAACACACATGAATATTTATATTAATTATCAATATTTCCATCCATGTGTCTTTCATCTCTTGGAACTTTCCACAACCTGTAAAACACACAAAATAGTGAGAGAAATCTTGTTTTTGCCTCCACACATACAAGTCTATATAACTAACTAGCATGGTAAGGATCTTGGGTGAGTCCTATTAAACATAAAATATTTTTCATTATAAAACCATTTGATTTGTTTACCTATCCAACTCTATTTTCAAATAGTAGTCCTTAGCAAGGGTTTTAAGGGTTTTAGGCTAGCTTGATCTCTTAACAATTGTTCATAAACTTGGGAGATTTAATTTGAGAAAAAAATCCAAAAATATATCCTATAATACACCTAATAACATCAAATAAATCCTTTTACTCCCATTCATAGCTTCATGAAAGATATGAGTGATCAAACTTGTCTATTTAAGCTTGTTTTCATGTTTCCTGTATGCTTGAGTTGCTTTTGGGTGCAAAAAATGGTTTATTTTATGTCTCCTCTAAAATATGAAGGATGAAAAACCTATTTATTGGAATAATAATCATTTAAAAATAGGTTTAAATCTCACTTAAGTCTATAATTATGAGTGACCCCTCATTTGGTTTTATGTTTACACCTTGTTCAATGGGTTTGTTTGCATTATAAACCCCAAAATGACTCTTTTGTTTTTTTTTATATGTACAAATAGATTAAAAAAAACATTTAAAATGACCTAATAAACAAGTATTCATTCATTGGATTCCTCATTTTATGATAGGATTGAAAATGGTCCTCCATTTAAAAATTGTGCTTTACCATGTCTAGCTATGTTTGACTATATTTTATGGTGTTTAGACATTTCTAATAGCACTCCTCTATATTTGAGGTATAATTTAAATTTTCATAGCTATTATATATCTTCATTAACCTTCCTTAAATTTTATCCTTAGCCCTTAGATCATCCTTTAATCATTTCCTAACAAAACTATCAGGATTTGTATGAGGGGAAGTACCCCCTATTTTAGACAAAATAAGAGGTACTTACCCTATTTTTTTAATCAAATACAAGTATTTAATTAGGGTATAAAATATTTAAGGGTTTCTTGTAACAAAATTTAACCTTTTTATAGGTAATATTACCTCTCAAAAGCTCTAAATTCTAAGACTAAACCTACCAGGCAAGGACTATATGCATGATTTTTTTAGTAGACTATATGATGCATGATCAAGGTTTTTATTATACTTGGGTTACATTATTTAAAGTCTATTAAATTTTTTAACATCATAATTTAGGTTTTTAATACCCATTAACTATTTCACTTTATTAAAAACTCTTTCCCATCATTGGATTCTCAAGAATGTCTATCCAATACTGATTGTGTTAGCCCTTTTGGAAGGGGCCTGTAAGTATATGTTAAGGTCATATCTTGAATCATGTCCTCTGTTATCATTTAATTTAAATAATATATGTATCTTAACACCATTTAAGATATTTCTCCATTAAACATCTCTCTATACCATTACCTATGTACTATTCTTAACCTAGTATTTGCCCATACTTGGCTATAGGTTTTCCTTGAAGAGTCTTTTGAGGTCTGAGTATTCTTGATTTACATTATTGAAAAATTGTGGTCATCATGACAGTAATTAAGGTTATTTAATTGTCCTAAAATATCCCCAAAACTCATTCTTGATCCTCATATGCACCTTCTATTCCAAAATGAGTACCCTATTGTACCTAGACTGAGACCACTATTCATTCACTCATGTAGGTGCTTATGTACTCAGTTGGACCTTGGTTTTGAGGTGTAGATAATTTTAATGAAATTAAAAAGTTCATTTATCAGCCAAATATACCTACATATAATTTTAATGGGATAACATACCCTTAAACTTCATGCCTAGGTCATTGTCTATTAAATGATACACTTTACTCTATTTGTTGTATGTGTCCTTAAGGCTCAAAGGGGATTTTGAAAGTTATTTCACATTGTTATGGGATTTTGGAGGTTTTTATGTTCATTATAGATTTATTCCAATATTTTAAATTATCACTTTTACCCCTTAATTACCCTCCATACTCATGAGTTCACCAAATTGAGTTTCTTATCTTTAATTGTGAACTCCTAACTATAGGTCATGCTTGTAAATGCGAACATATGTTTAGGCCCATTTTTATAGATTATAATCTCTCTAATAACTCTCTAAACCATGAATTGACTTCAATTTCCATGTTATTTTTGGAATAAGGTCTAATATCAAACTTATCAGGCTTACTCCTTTTTATAAATTTATAGCCAGCCTATAGGTGGGTGTTTGGGCTATTTATATGAACACGTGTAGGTGTAGTTGAGGCATAAACATAGGGTATCATCTCTTTCAAAGGAATTTTGACCATGAAATTTCCTTTCATCATGCATGATATGACTATCCTACATGGTGACAAAGATAAATTTGCAACATTTGGTGTTATGGTTACTCTAGAGTTAAAAAACAACAACTGTAGACTACATTGAAAGATCTCAATGTTTTTAATAAGAACTTCAAAGCCTTGGACAACCTATTACCACCAAGTTTATACCATCCATTTCTATTACATGTCTTATTTGTATTGGAAACTATAAAATACACCTATTTATATACCTTGAGTCTATTTGAAGTCATGTTATAGGGTATCAAAAAAAAACCCTTTGGGCCTTTGTTTGCCCAATTTATTGATTAGATCCCTCAAAACACACAATAATATTTTGAAAGTTCTCCTTATCTCATCTACCATTATAGTATTTATAAAGGTCTACCAATACCTCCTTAAACATTTTAGGACTCCAAATGGGTTTCGTCAATTGTTTAAATCTTCTAAACAAATATCATAGGCTCTCTAGAAACATCACTTGTAGGTGAGTATTTGGTGTCCAAAAATGAGTTGAAACATTAACATTATGATAAATTTCCATGAAAATGAACCTTGATTCTCTCATCTAACATCAATAATACACTTCTATAAATTGTAACAAGTTGAGACACATGTTCATCGCTCTAAGCATCATCATGATGTCAACAAGACCATCTAGGTATGCATTAAGATGTGTGTATACAAGTAACAACTATGTATTTAGGTAGTAGATGTGCTTTCAAGGTTCCAGATGAGTTTAAATCCTATAATAAAACCTCTAATAACATCCTCACACCATCAAGGGTATGAAAATAGTACCAATACATCTTTTTCAATGTGAATTCAAATTTTGAAAGCACCTATAGTTTTGTTAACATGACCAAATGTGTGAAAAAAATCAACATGACTAATACAATATCCTCCTTTACATCATATGAAAACTTGGGTGACCATAATATCATAAAAAATTATTAATCAAAACATAAAAACCTTAAACACACTTATGAACATGTTATATAGGTCCTCTATATGGAATTTAAACTTTTACAAGTGGGAAATTGATTGAAACTATTCATGGTGAAACCTTCCTACAAAGTGAGTTAGTTGGCTTATCAAAAAAACTCCAAATGTGGAAAAAAAGCATGTAATACAACATATAGGAGAGTCAACATCCTCTAGAACCAATATCAGTAGCCAAATTATACATACTTTCCCAAACAAAATAAAAAACTAAAGGGTACGTAGATTGATAGGTAGATTTGCGTAGTCCACTTTAAATGGATGGTTCATGAAGTAAAATTGACCAATATCCATAGTTCTTTTATGGATTTTAAGGTCACTAGGTTTAGAATATTCCCCTAGGATCATTTTTCTTGAAACTACTTGTGTTTCATGTGCTGAGCAAAAATCCAAGGGTAACTCCAATCTACAAAGAAGAGAAAGAAATGAAATAAATGGTTTTGGATTGGAAATGGTACTTTAAGATCATTACAAGCATCAAGATGATTTTAGGGGAGATGAAAAGTCACATTTACATATTTTACAAGTGGCACACTTCCCAAGGCTATACAAGTGCTAAACTCACTCTTTTCTTCAATAAAACTACCTTTTTTAAGTAACCTATTAATTTTTAGTTAGTGATAGTTACTATAAACCTCCTAGGACATATGGCATGTGATAAAACTCTTTTACACTTGCACATTTTCTAAGAAACCTGTACAAAGCATTACATGCACTATTTTGACCCCTCAAATGACCCAAAAATGATAAATAGACCTAGAGAACTAATTACCAAAGTTGTTATAACATAAAATGACATTAATTGTCCTAAGAAACATATTATAACAAGATATTATACCCCCTATAGACCTAGAAAAGTATGTTTTTTCCTATAGGTTCCCTAATTTGACTAAAATGTCAATTTTCATCAACAATAAGTAAGCACAAGCTTGTGAGAGGTTTTTTGTCATTGTGTGATCATTTAAGTAATGTATAGACACTTTTATAAGTATTTTAAGGTTATTTTTCAAGTTTTAAGTGATTGAGAAAACTAGTCATAACACTAGTAATAACATGTAATGTCCTTATGAGAAGGTATGATTATGATGGCTTGGTGAGATGAGTGCACATAGGCATGATTGGTTTTACTATGGTGATTTAGAATGTATGTAAAGTATTAGAGAAATCATGAGAATCTCAAGGTGAGCCTACAAGGGTATGATCTATAGATCAATTTTGTAACTAGACCACTTCTAGATCCTACCTAGCCTAATGAGGCATCAAGATATATTATCAAGTCATATGAAGGATGTATGTAACTATTTAATCATGAGGTAGGTTACTTGAGTATGTGAGTGTGGTTTATAGTGTATGGAAAGAGGTATGAAGGTCAATTTTAAGGCCTAATGTGGTTTACAAGTCATGGTATAAATAGGTAAGGAGAGAGAGAGAGAGAGAGAGAGAGAGAGAGAGAGAGAGAGAGAGAGAGAGAGAGAGAGAGAGAGAGAGAGAGAGAGAGAGAGAGAGAGAGAGAGAGAGAGAGGCCTAATGAGTTATTAGGATTAGTTTACAAGGAAAGTATGAGTAGGTGATCATTGTAAGAGTTTAGGTATGTTTTTTTAAGTGTTATTCATGTAGTTTTAGGTCATGATTTTCAAGAAAAGGCATGAAAAGTGGTTTTGAGGTCTCTTGAGTACACAGAATGAAAGCATGCAAACCTATGAAGGACTTTTGGTGTTCATTTTCATGTGTAACATTTATATGGGTTATTTATATTTTGAGGAGATATTTTTAAGGATATTATCTAAGAACTATAGGCATTGGTTTTATATCTAAGGCAAAATCCTTTATGAACAATTGTTAACACCAAAACCTATGTTAAAGCTCTCTAAAACCCTAATAAGGACCCGATATGAAAGATACTATTTAAAAGATCATAGAATTGTCTTAAATTAATATAAAAAATATTTAATCATGTATTAAAATCTTTTAGGTACCTCCAAGTGGTGGTGGTTATTTATATGAGAAAGAAAATGCGCAGATACAGGCTTGTTTGTAAAGAATTTGTTGTAGCACTAAAAATTTACATTAGTCAAGAAAAGAAAATGGATGGAGGTTGAAGATAAAGAATAATTTTTCTTTTAAATTAATTTTTTTATATAATTTCAATCCCTCAAGTTTCATAAATTAGTCATCCAATTTAGTTAGTTGTTAATAGGCCTAATGGTGGAAATAGTGAAAACCCTAGGCAATAGTGAGAAGATGATTAGGAATGTGTTGTCATGATAAAGTGATGAAACCAAGTACATGGATTATTTTTTGGAATTTTATTTAATATTAATTTTTTGTATAATATTTGGATATTAGTGAATATAATGAAAAATTTGCTCATAATTTGACCTATCTAGTTCAAATAACACAATGAGATATAAGGTCATGAGACTAGTCTACAAGACCAATATTTTACATTTGAATATATTATTTTTATATAAAAAATGGTAAAATTATCTCATAATATCATATACATGCATAAAAAATAATTAAATTTGTCTACACATGTGTTAGATGTCTAAGTCATAATGATTATGCCTTAAGATAAATTAGCAATTCTAGGTAAGCTAGTTACATTTATGAGTTTGAGGCTCTATGTCCTGATTTGATGTATATAATACATATGATTTATTTTTTGTGAATTTAAATTATTTATAATTATTTTTTAAATCTTGTAAATTATTATAAAAGTTTGAAATTTTGAATCCAAAATGGCTTGTTTGGTTCTAGTTTGACTGTGTGTAGTGAGGTCAAAAGATTGGTTTTAAAGACCCATATTTGACATTACACCTTATGATTTTTCTATTTTATAGTGGTATATAAATGTAAAAGTATATTTTTAAAGTATAATTGGTCATGGTAAGTTCTATTTTATGTTTTAAATATCAATTTATTCATGAATGCGTTTTGTAGTGTTCTAGCAGTTTTGAGTGGGCTAATTGCAGAGAAGTGTTTAACTCATTTTGCCTTGATTTGTGAAGTATAAAGAACATGGTGATGTTTTTAAGGTCATGAATTTTATTTTAATTTTATTTATTTTCATGTTTATGTGAAAAAATTATTTACATGCTTTAGTTTTATTTGGTAGAATTTTTGTAGGTTCATAGACCAAATTGTAAACAATACAAGATTTACTTCAAGTGGTGGTTGGAGATAAAAAGTGTCATGAAAATAAGATGATATTATTAGGGTTATATTTGAGTGGAATATGAATTTTTCTTACCATGTATTTAATTCAAAAAATTTCCATGGAATTCAAAGGGTAATGTGCACTAATGAAGGCCTAATTGAATTAGGTCTCCTTAAGGCCTAAAGGAGGTTTTAGTCTTTTAAGTTAAGGATGATCTATTTTAATGATTAATTCATGTATGAAATGTGTTTTAAGATATATTTTAAGGATAATACAATTTATCAAGTATATATGTCTCACCAAGAGGTATATTTGTTATGACTTGGATTTCCACCCCTTAAGGAGATGTCTTAGCTCTCCCCATCTAAGTGTCACAATGGAAACATCTCACTTGACTTGGGTATTCAATTTGATGAGATTAATCTCTAGTAGGGCTAGTTCCCTTGATGCATTCTTTGAAACACTCCACTTATCAAATTTTCATGAAAAGGGTTAAGAATACAAACTTAGAAAGCTAAAAGGTGATGCATTGATATTGAATTTCTTCCTATTGACTAAATTGATACTACTTAGAATAATTCAAAGTTTATTTCACATAAAACTCACAACTCAAGCCATATTGTTACATCAATGTCTCATATATTAGGTTTAAGAAGTATATTTATGTTTAGGAGGAATGATGAATGATCCTTTGAATAAAACAATAATAAATCACTTATAAAACAATTACACACTAAAATAGAACACTAACAAAGACCTGTAACAATTACTCTTTTACACACTTGGTGAATAATCAAGGATAACATGCTATCAAAAATTAGCTTCTACTAGAAAAGACCAACAAAATTGAAAAAAAAATCAATTTTAAATCATGTAAGTATGATAATTTCACTTGTTTATTTATTCAAGATTCATTAAAATACAAAATTGGCTAGGGTTTCACCATTAACCAATGGAGGCTACCTAAAAGAGCCAAAAAGATAAATATTTATAGCATTTAGGAGAGAGGAAAGATAAAGGAATTCAAAAGGTCACTTGGATTCATATAAAGCTAATAAAAGAGGTTAAATATTAATGATAAAGATATGTGAAATGAACCATGCAATGTTAGGAATTCCAAGTGTCCATACAAATCATGAAACTTATGAAAAGTGGCATGAAACTCCTTGTCTTGGATCAAAAAATTACCTTTATGATTTTGACCTATTTTAACATCTAAAAACTAAATAGGGATAGGTATGATGATGATAAATAGAGGGAAGGCCTTTATACATACCTCTCCATGCATTTGTTGTAGTACTACTCATATAGAAACTCTTAGAAGTAGTTATCACTACTTGTAGTCTAAAAAACTCCTCTTTTAGTAACCCCTCACACTTGGCCTCCAAATTAGCTTTAATTTTCCTTGAAAATACATGGGATGGATTGGATGACACTTTCAAATACTCTCCATTTTCTTATACTACTTAGGTACACCTTAAAAAGGTTCACACTTGAAGTTTTCACCCTTCTCACCATTGTGTTCACTATGCCAATTTGACTAGATGAGATGAGAGATATTGTTTGAACACTTAGGTTTTTTAAAATAATTACATGGAAATATGGAGTTATATTACGTCCATATATTCCTTCCAAAATTTATTTCATTTTTAGACCCCTTTTAGAACTTGTAAAACACTAAAAATAGTCAAAATTACCCTATTTTATACCATGTATTTATAATTTTGTACAACTAAAAATTATGGGGAGGATATTGAGAGAGTCCTTTATAATTTATAATTACTTTAATAATTTAAATATGTCATGATAGTAGATATCTAACATCATTTCCTTCATCAAATCTTGACTGAGAGTTTGCAAGGGTTTTAGGCAATTTTCACTCCTAAGCTTTGTTCATAAATATTTGATATTGTAATTTCCATAAAATTACACAAAAATTATGTTAATATACCTTAATAACCCCTAAAAACTCTTTTGGTTTCCATACAAATTCCCAGAGGAGATATGAGCACTTGAAATCACCTATCAAGCTTTTTTCCACCTTTCCTGCATGCCTGGACTGTCTTTGAGATAAAAATATCTTTATTTTAAGTTTATTTGCATAAAAAAGAATAAAAAATGTTTAAATACATTTCATAAACATGACCCAACAATTTATAACACTCACTAGTAGCTAGAAGTGAATTTGGAACCCTAATTGGCTCGAGGTCACTTCAAGGCCTAATAGGCTTAGCATGCACCCTGCTAGTCTTGGCTTTTTGGATTGATCTCTCATGGATGGGCTGGTGTCTCATGATTTTTAACACTTAATTAAATCTTAAAAACCCATCACTAGGCAAGTGGATGATACCTACATAGTTCCATAGATGTAATATCCAATAAAAAAACTTTAGGCCAAATGTATTTCTCCCAGGGAATAGAAAGAATGTGACAACTGAGAAAAAAATAGAATTGATGTGATTTAAGAAGAGGAATGGTCTTGTAAAATGGCAAGTGTGTGAGAGAAAAAAGGCCAAAAAGGATGGGGAAACTAAATGACAAGTAATTTTCTTGTAACTTAGTAAGGTTTCCCAAAATCCTTAAGGCAAAATAGTGGTCAATGTTTTTTTTCTTTTCTAATGATTTTTCATATGTTTTTAGAAATTTTTTAGAGTGTCTCAACTTGATCACGAATGATAAGACACCAAATGGTTCAATCTCACAAAATGATGAGAGTGTTCAAACTTAGGTTGCTCACAAAATGGTGAGGTAATGGCTTAAGTTTCTCACAAAATAGTGAGAGCATGGCTTAGGTTGCTCACAAGATGATGAGAGCATGGCTTAGGTTGCTCACAAAATTACAAGAGCATGGCTTAGGTTACTCATAAAATGGTGAGATTATGGCTTAGGTTTCTAATAAAATGGTTACAACATGGTAGAAAGGGTGACTGAGCTGACCTCAACAAGTATCTAGCACTACCTATATAGTCCTAGAGTAAGACCTCAAGTCACTATAATTATACCTTGACAATAGAAGAATTTGACTAGTGTAGCAGCCAATTCAAACAAAATAGGCACAATTGGTAAAAAGGCATAGTACAACATAAGAAGTGGTGAGGTGGTATGTTAAGGATTAATGTTTCCCCTAGTTTTCCCATAGGTGGTTATAACCAAGACACAATGGCATAGATCAATGGGGCTAATTTTACCAAAAGTGGTTATAATTAGTGGTAAGATTGGTGGTAAGAAAAGAATAAAAATGAAGGATGCAATTTTTAAAACTTATATCACACTATCCTAAAATACATTATCTAAAGTACTTGAGTCAATTGATAAAATTGATCAGATACCTTGATGTTAAAACTACATAACGAATGGAAAAAACCAAGGTCAAATAGGCTAGGATTTAGAGCACACTGGGTTGATTAGTTAGTAGTGGAAAGTGGATACAGTGAAGAGGATAGATAGGGATGGTATTTGTATGAAGAAGAGTAGTGATAAAATGGCATAACTAAAATAGTCCTTATAGACAATACACCTTAGCATTTAAGCATAGTACCACTTGAGATGAATAACATTCATTATCTTTAGAAGCTCATATATATTTAGTGTGGCAAGTATGTATGCTCCTAATCCATAATCTATAGTAATGATGAAAGGCCCTATCCAGTTTGGTTTGAATTTCCATTTATGCTTTTTGTTAGTTATGGTATTCTTTTGGTTTTCTTTAATATCAAGATAACCAAGTTCAAATGTTATATACTTAACACACTAATTATACTAGCCTTTGAGTCAGTTTTGATATGTTTAAATATTTTTGAGCATGGATATGCATTTCTCACCAACTAGATTTTGTTTTTATAGGTAGGCTACTCAATAGTCATGATCATCTAGGACATGCTTGAAATATATTCATAATGAAGGCAATTTGACCTCAATGGGAAGGATGGATTTAGTACCATAAGCAAGTGAGTACGGAATGGCTCTTGTGGGAGTACAATGATTGGTAAGGTATGCCCAAAAAATAGGGAATATTTGCAAGTGCTAATCATGGCTAGAATCATCAATAATATTTTTGAGAATATTGACAATGGTTGTTGGATGCCTTGGCTTGGCCATTACCTTGAGGGTAATATTTTATAGAAAAATATTGTGTGATGTTATATTTATTACACAACTGGTCTACATATTTATTCTTTAATGATCCTCCATTATCAAATATAATTTTAGAGGGGATAACATAGCGATAAATGAGATGGTTGAAGATGAATTTGTAAATTTTCTTTCTAATCATGTAAGTGAGGGGTATCACTTTAACCCACTTAGTTAAATACTCAATGGTAGTAAGGATATGTTTATGGCTATTAGATGAAGTGGGGTTGTTCTTCAAAATGACATCAACTCCCCATATAAAAAATGGCCATGGTGTCAACATTACTTTCATAGTTTTTACTATGGCATGAATCAAATTATCATGCCATTGACATTTGTCACACTTTTTTACGTATGCAATGGCATCTACATCTATTGTTGGCCAATAATAAATAGTATGCAAGAGATTTTTGGATAGGACTACCCTAATAGAATGAGCGCCACACACTCCTTGAACTTGTCTTAACACTAGTGTAGACTCTACCAAAGTTAAACAACTAAGCAGAGTTCCATGAAAATTATGATGGTAAAGGTATATCCCAATAAAATATAATGATTAGAATGATTAATGAAGGCTTTAGTTTGTTTTTGAGATAGGTTAGGTGGTAGAACTTGGTCATAAAGGTATTTGTAAAGGTCTGAGTACCAAATAGAATTAGGACTAATAATATCATAAATCATGGCAATGGTCAAAGGTTCATGAGTTAGTGCTGACAAATTCTTGATGAGGAATTGATACTCTCTTAGATTTATCTATTTGTCAAATTAGAGAGCTAATAGTATCCATGGCGTCTGCAGTTCTATTACTATCCCTTGGCATGTGCTCAAAGTAAATGTTGGCAATTTGTTGTTTAAGAGTGTTGATCATGGATTTATATGGAACCAACTTGTCATCTTTGGTCTAAAAATGATCTATGACCTAATTGATGATTAACTATGAATCACCATAAACTTGAAGATGAGATATATTTCAATGCACAAGTCGAAGTCTTACAATAAGTACTTCATACTCAGCCATGTTGTTTGTATAAGGAAAGTTGATTATGAATGATTTAGGGATTAGATACCCCTATGGTGTAATAAACAATAGGCCTACCCCTTATCTATGTGAAGTAAATGATACATAAAATATAGTTTCTAGGACTACTCTTCAAGGGGTGTGTCAATGATGGTCATTATGGATTCATCAAGAAATGGAAACATGAGTGGTCGTGTGTCCGCGACAGGTGGTTCAACAAGTTGATTTGTAAGAACTTGTCCTTTAATTACCTTATTATTGACATACTCTATGTCAAAATCACTGATAAGTATGATTCATTTAACCATTATGACTTGAAAATCTATTTTAGATAGTAGATACTTAAGCGGATCTACTTTTGAAATGACCATGGTTTTATTATTCAACATGTAATGACGTAGTTTCGGTTCTATAAAGACCATGGCTAGAAAATATTTTTCAATAAGTGTATAGTTATGTTCATATGTAACCAAGGTATGGCTTAGGTAGTATACAACATGATCTTTTCCACTATCATCATGTTGAGCCAAGAGTTCCCCCAGAGCATGGTTGGTAGCTGATAGGTATAACAAGAGTGGCTTTCCTAGCATATGAGGTAATAAAATAAGTAGATGAACAAGATAATTTTTTAGTTTTTGAAAATATATTTGGTAGTGATCATCCCAGTGAAATGCAACTCACTTATTCAAAAAGTGTGTAAATGGATGACACTTATTTTCTAACTGATAGATGAAACATCAGACTGACTGGATCTTATCCTACAAACTATGGAGTTGCTTTAAATTGGTTGGTGGTGGCATCTTAGTTATAGCATGGAATTTAGCTAGATCAACTTCAATACCTATACAAAACATGATGAAGCTAAATAATTTTATTGAAGTTACACCAAACACACATTTATTTAGATTAAGTCTAATTTTGTACTCCCATAATCTTTCATATATCTTATGTAGCACTGCTAGATGGTCAGCCCTAGTTTTGGATTTTTATATTATGTCATCAATATAGTCTTCAATAATATTATGCATCCTATCATTGAATATGATAGTCATGGCCCTTAGATATGTAGCTCTATCATTCTTAAGGTCAATGGCATTACCTAATAACAAAATGTTCCCCATGGAGTAGTGAACACTATTTTATGTTGGTCTTCTAGTGCTACTTTGATCTGGTTGTATCCTAAAAATCCATCCATGAGTGAAAGCATTTCATAACATACCATAAAATTAATGATTATGTTGATATTAGGAAAGGTAAAATCATATTTAGGACAAGCTTTGTTTATATCTCAAAAATAAATACAATTTTTGATCGCTTCAAGATTTTTACTAAAAAGTACCACATTAGAGATCCATTCTGAGTAGTCAATGGGTTGGATACATCCTACTTCTAAGATTTTTTCCAATGATTTCTTTACCAATATATAAATGTGAGTATGCATCCTATGTAACTTTTATTTTACTAATTTGGCATCAACATTAGCCACAAGGTGGTGCAGAACTAAGGTAAGGTTTAAACTTGGCATGTCAGAATAGGCCCATGTAAAGATATCTACAAATTATCTTAATAAATCTATAATTACATCACATTCCTCCTTAGTGAGGGATGATCCTAATTTTATCTATTTTAGTTCTGATAGATTCTTGATATTTATCTCTATTGTATCTTCAACTAGAAGGGTCAAACTATCTTCTAGGATAGTAGGCAATGACTTGAACTATTAATTTATTTCAGGGTCCTCTAGTAGGACTTGCTCTTCAACTTCTCTTAGGCATGATGAATTAGAGTTCCCTAATGGGAGATCTAGCCATGTGAAAAAAATATTCATAAATTCTTGAATAATTTGATCAAATACTTATTATTACTCAAAGTTAAAATTGGATCTATAGGCAAGTTCATCTTTAGTGGTCTCCTAGTCTAAATTCAAGGAAGAATGAACACCCCAATCTAATAGTGCTTAAAATAGGTTTTCACCACTAGACTGGCCTTTATTTTTACTTTTTCCCTAGTCAAAATGCAGCCCAAAAAGGTTTTCACTTTGGGACCTCAATGTTTTACTTATTTTTTTTTGGCTAAGGGTGTTCACTCTCTCCAAAATAGGCTGTAAGATCAAATGTGATTGAGAATCTTGATTTGTCATCTCCCAACAAAACATTATCTCTAAGACCTAACAATTCATAGAATGCCTCATCATTCTATAACTCATCAATCAGCATACAAGATTCTTGTTGGTCCCAATCTATGAGTTGGGAATGATATAATGTCAAATGGCTGTGATGAATGGTCATGGTAAGGGTAAAATGGCATTTTTATCAAATAAGTTTATTTAGCTAGGTTATTAAAGTTGAGGTAATGATCATACTCTACTTCACTGTTGACATCATCATCACTAGTCATTATTGATGGAGTTTGAATAAGATATGCGAGGTCACTCCCAGGTGGTTTAAATGCAATTCCATAAGGTCTTTCATACTTAGTCATGGAAATTGGCTCGATGGTTCCTTATTGATTCAGTCTGAGGCCTCTTCCATCATAATTGTGACACTCCATGATCCTATTGGGAATAGGATACTTTGTATTTTATAAAAAATAGCTTGGTTTTCATTATATAACAATGATTCATCCCCTTCAAAAGGGTCAGGATCAAGGCCATATGTTGGTATAAATGTGATAGGTCCCTTATCTTTGTTATTTTATTTCTAGTGCATATTGGGGTAATTTTAGGTCACCTAAAGGTTTTCATATTTTGAGGAAGATTGGTAATATGAAATGTATCATGGGTCACATACTCTCCTAGTCCATTATCAGAAATGGTGAAATGATTAGAAGCTTTGGGAGGTGGCATGTGTGAAAGGGAATCTAAGGTATTAGGATCTATGCAATTATCTGATGAAGGATCAATAAGTATAGCCTTTCCTTTATCCTACTTGGAACTTGGATTCATGTCATGCTAATAATTATAGCTTTGAAATTCAGCCTCAAGATGTTTGTAGTGTTCATATGGGTGTAAATCTCCTAGAATATTTACTTCCATCCCTGAGTGGAAAAACTTGATACATTGGTGCATCATTGATAGGATTACATGAATCTCATGTAACCAAGGCCTACCTAGAAGCATATTATATGATAAATCAAGATCAATCACATGGCAAAGTGTATCATAGGTTAAAGTCCCAATGATAATTATCAAACTAATGGTGCCTTTTGATTCTCTTTCTTAATTATCATAGGCTTTGATAGTTTTTTTTTTGGCTAGAGATCTTCCATTGTGTACCCAAGAAGCTTGATGAGATTTAGAGACACTATGTTGAGGTCAGATCCATTGTCTATAAGGGCACACTTCACTTTATCTTATCTTATATAAACTTCTATGTATAATAGATTATTATAGAGTGGGACAAAAGAAGACATATTATTTTGGTTGAATGTGACTTGTTGGGATAGAGTTAGGTGTCCAACCAAATCTTGAAATTTATCAAGGGATATGTAACTAACAATAGTGGATTATGTCAAAAACTCATTCAAGATCTTCTTGTGGATTATTGACATTCACAACAAATATACAATAGAAATTTGTGCTGGTGTCTTCTACAATTGTTCCATAAAATCAAATTTCATGTCTTGGTCAATAGTGAATAATTTATTCCAAGGTTAAATAGTTAGTTGAATGACAGGTAAAGTGGTGGATGGTTGTGGGCCTAGGATAACAATCTTTAACCTCTAAGTTGTGATTACACAATTTGGATTAAATACTAGACCATTATTTTTAATCAATGGGAATGGTGTGGGACTAGATAGGATAAGTCTTGGTTGATGGTGCACTTGCATGTTGTCAGATGATAAGGATGAGTTGTTGACATAAGGTCCAAAAGGGGAAGTCCTAGTTTGCTAGTTTTATTGTAACAATTCCCATGTCAAAGAAGGATTATCCGTGTAATTTGGTTAAATGTTATTATTTAGCAATGGTCTAGGTTGATTAGTGCTTAGTCTAGAATTAATGGAGATGGTATTAATGCTACCCCCTAAAACATGACCTATAACCTTGTTATAGGCATGTGCAACTGCATGGTAGGTTTGTTAGTTGTTATCATTTTAACCTTTGTTTTGTCCATTGTTTTGTCATTTTTGGTTTTGTTGTTAATTTTTTTGATTCTATTGGTTCATCCTTTGATGTTGATTTTGTTACTACACCAGTCGTTGTTGTTGTTGTTACTGATTATTTTGCTGCTACTAATTATTATGTTGGGGAAAGGGGTTTTGATAAATTCCAAGAGTTTAATTGGAACTGGAAGCACCATTATCCAATTTTATCTCCCCAATCTCCAACATGTTCTCAATTAAATGTTTGATTTAGACACATCTTTGTAGATTATGTTCATTGACTCGATGATAGTTGTAGAATTCATTTTCACGGTACCAATCAGGATAAGGAATGCCTTGAAGATAATGCTTTGGTATAGGCCAACTAATCAGATTAGTAGTAGTAATATTGTGAAATATAGACTCACTATGTTCTCCTAGGTCATTAAAGACATGATGTGGAGACATGGTTCTCTTAGGACGAGGGGTTTGCAATGGTAATAGTTATTGTATTTGTTGTGTAGGTCTTAGTTTTTGTGCTTATGTAATTGGTTGGAGAGGTTTCTAGGTAGGATTAAGATAAATATGTGGGGCAAATGATGTTTTCACCATTTGTACATGATAGGTTTCAGTTACTCTATTTCCCAAAATATTCCTATTATAGCTGAATTGCTTTGATCTTTCTTGGTTATTGGCCTCTACTAGTTGTGATGTTGGCGCTTGAATGGGATGTTGATGTTGGTCATTTCCTTGATTTTTACCTTGATTTTGATTAGTTGAATTAGGCTTGATGACTCTTTTATTGATGAGCACCCACTCGATCAATAAACATTTATCAATGATTTCCTTAACAGTATGCACACATTGTAGTTCCAAATGATAAGCTCTCACTGTGTAAATTTTTGGTAAACACCATGGCTAATTGTTTATCTAGTAAACTATGGGTGAAATAGCTTACAAGGGCTCTTCATCATGGTAAATCACTTTCAAAACTCTCACTAGCTTTTTGCTTTACTTGCATTAAGTCCATTAATTAAATCTCATGCTCAAGATTATAGGAAAAGTGATGCATAAACTTATTAAAAAGATCATCAAAATCCATTACTAAATTTTTGGACAACTTAGAATACCACTCCAAGGCTTGTCCAACCAAGCTGAATAGAAATAACAACAAAAGGTATATGTCATTGCATGCCACTAGTTGACATGTGACAAAGAATTTGGTCAAATGAGACTTAGAGTCACCTTTCCCTTTATATTTATTGAATTTTGATGGTTTGTATCTTTGAGGAAATGGTATCTATAAATACTCCATGTTAAATGGGTATGAACACATGTCATCTAATTTGTAGTTTTTAATCTTTTTACTAGCTTGAATGACAACAATTGCATCCTTCATGTATTACAATTATTAGGATAGGAAACTGGAAGGAACATTGGTTTGAGGGATAATATTGGTTTGGATAGATGGTTGGGAGGTCACCAGTGGGACACTTTAACCAGGGTATGATGGAGATACCTATTAGGATATATTGGTTTGGTTGGGGAATGGACCAGGAATATGCATACCTAGATTAGGATGTACTTGAAATTTCATAATTGGTTACATGATATTCTTGTTTGGGTTAGTGATAAAGGTTTGACTTGGAGGATTTTTTGGTTGGGATGGAGGGATATAACTATATTTTGCCTACTATGGTTAAAAAGGGACATGTTATTGACTAATCAAACCTTCTTGTTGAGTGGGAACTTGTGGACTAAGGCCCTATCTCTATATTTGTGGGAACTTTGAACCAACGGTTGTATAATAGGTACTTGAGAAACATGGGGACCTCCTTATTGTAGGAATACCTATAAGGAAGTGAAATTAGGTTGTAAATTTGGCATCTATCTCTAACCAATATTTTCACATTGTTGACTAGTCATTGCTTAGTTTTGGATTGTTATATTAGTTTATGACTAAAGAGGTATGTTCATCATTACCTAGCAAGGTGGAAAATTGACTACCCCTGATTGAGGTGATACACTAGATTGTACATGTTTTTATGGAATAATACCCATTACTTGTTGAGGAGGAGTATTATTCATCACATTCTATCATTGAGGTGTAATATTTTCCATTATTTGATTACCTAATCCCATAGGTTGTACACTTGAGGAAGTAGCCAGTTGAGGTTCGGGTGTAAAAAATCCTATTCCCTAGTATGATGATCTACTCATGGGATTAACTAAAATAACATGTTATTGGCTAATGGTTTGTACATTAGTACCACTTTGATCAAGATTGGATTTTATTTGCACATTATCCATTACATTTGGTTCACTATTTTGTGTAGAGGTTGAAGAACTTTCTTCAATAATGGCCATATACATCAAGTTATCTATCAACGGAGTTTATATGAATGGGTTAGAATTTGAATTCTCTTATCTAAATAACTCTATCAACACTCTTGTTAAAGGAACTAGGTCAATGAGAGGCTTACTCACCATGTTCATTTGATTTAAATCATGTCCTAGATTCAGGTAGGTTTTATATGCTATCTACATTTGGTCAAAGTGATCTTCCATGATGTTTTGGCCTTGATTAGATATATTAGGATCTTGGTATGTTGTTTGGACTAGAGCCATAAGATTTTTATAAGAATCCTATTGATCATAAATGATATTATGGGGTATTCTTACTAGACTTGCCCCCTACCTCTATGGATCTAACCAAAATATTGTCTAGATTCTCTAATAGATATCACTTAATCAAAAATGGATCATATGTGGACGTTGTATTAGTATAATATGACTATTGAAGAACTGGCTCATCCACTATGGGTATTGTAGTTAGGTGTTACATATTTTTCTCTTGGTCTTGTTCTGAATAAGGTGGCATGTTACCCAGATAGTTAGCCAATGGATCTTGATTTTATGCCCCTGATTGAGTATTATAAGAGGGATAATAATCCATCTCATAAAAAATATTATCTACATAGGGGTCTTGCACCATTTTTTCCTATGCCACCATATTACTAATCTTTAGATTGTACATGATTCCACTACGAGTGTAGGAATACATGTTGGGATCCATAGTCAATTATTTACAATAAAATGTCGAAGAGTTCTATAAACTCTAAAATGGACAATGTCTAAAACAGGTGATTTTCCAACTTGGTCTAGCTTTGTCAAAATAATAAAAAAATTAATGCAAATATTTGTGAGTAAATAAGCTAGCATGAAGTATCTAATGTTTCACTATTCACACAAAGATAATCAAGTAAATGGAACAAAAATCAAAATGCCAAACTCTAAGTTCAAAGGGTTTCAAATCAGTCTAATATAGGAATTTAAAAGTTTCTAGGTATTTTGGCCAAATGTGGCATCAAAATCTAGGCTCAAACAAGGCATGTGATAGGACTCTTGGCCAAACAATGTCAAAATATAGAGTTTGAAAATAGATGAAAGTTTTATTCTAACATATTTGAAACACTTCTAACAAACACTAGGCATTTGATTCTTGGTCATGAACTTGATCAACTAGGTATAAGGTATGAAACTAAAGGCATTTTAGAAATGTTTATTTTCTAAAAAAAATGGTATAAAACTTGGTTCTTTTGACAAACAAACTAGACAAAAGTGAATAGTATAACTAGACAAAAGTAAATAGTATAATTTTTTAGAGAAAAGATCATGAAAGTACACTTGGATTGGTCTAAAAATGTAGGATCAAATTTGTAAATCTACATAAGAGGGTCTATGAAACAATATTCAAAATTCTTTGGGTATCATAATGATGTTATACTACCCAAAAGGTGGGACAAAAAGGTTTGCTTCAAAAACTCTCTAAGGCAAAGATGTTTTCTCCCAATTTTGATAGCATAACACTACCTTTATTGACTCAAAATATTTTTGTACATAGACTCAAAGTGCAAGTGTTCAACATAAAATGGATTAAGTCTATCAAATGTTGATATTGATTATGAGTCTTAAATGACCTTCAACCCAAATTGGAAATTAAACATAAGTTCCCTCAAGTTTAGTGCAAATGGCAAACCCACTTAACACATCAACCCTATGAACTTTTAAAGGTGCAATTTTTAATTTAGATTATAAGTGAAGGACTTTTAAACAACTTTGGTAAAGGTATAGAGTCAATTGGGTAGCATATCTGTGTCAATGTGAATGATATGACTCTCAAGCTTTTGATGAACTTTTGAACAAGGAAAATTGATGATCTCATGTGGGCATAATAATGCCTCTTTATTCAAATAAAAAGTTGGACTATGTGTTTGGTATGGATTGTTTGTTTACACCAAGTTTTGAATTCAAACAAGACTTTTATCTAGGACAAGATCAACTAATTAAATATTCTTATATCCTAAACTAACAAGGTTGCATGGTATTGTTGGAATCCATTAATATACATCATTTGAGAGGAATTTAAATGTTTATCCAAAAGTAAATGCGTATTATATAGTATGGTTTTTACACTCCCCTTCTCTAAAATGATAGTACTATGACATGGACCTTAAGGCACACCTTACACCAAAAATAATTTTATGATAAGTGGGGATTTGTCTAAAATCTAAAAAGTTTTTGAATGATCTAGGAGAATCAATTGCACAATGACTTTCATGCCAAACAATGAAAAATAAAAGAACGGATTTTGGGTCCATATCACCTAGATTGTTACAAAAAGGTGTTGTCCTTTTTACAACCACTAAATCCTACTATTTTCTCAGTGTAGTGCGATGTCTAAAGTGCCACTACGTCCTGTGTGTAACTCTAATTAGGAGCCAAATGAAGTTAATGCTAGGAGGTTAAACCCCAGGCTAAATCTTCCCTAAATAGCTCATGAGAGGTGATGAAGTCCCCCGCGTAATCCAAGTTTTCATTAAAATAAAGAAAGCATGAAAGTATAAAGACTATAGGTTCATTTTCAAGGTCACCCAAACTTTGTTGAGTTTCTGGGGAGTGTTTAGATGAATTTATTTCTAAGCCTTAGACTAGGCTATTTTTAATAGGAATGGCACTTTTGATTCCAAGGGTTCCCTATAGGGGACAAATGGAAGAGCACAACATTCCTCTTTTTTCCAAACAAAGATTTAATCTAAAAAATTATTGTAAACAATAATTGACAAGTGTGTTCAATTTTAAACCCAAATGAAAGTGAGGTGGTGTTCATTTGACACCTTGGTCTTAGTTGCAAACTTTGAAAGCATTCATCATAAACATCTAAAATTTTTAAACACCAAAACAAAGTTATAAATTGATTTTTAAGCATGCAAAAGGTGATTAAAACATGTTTTTTCAAATGTCAAGCTTGGTCTTGTATAAAAAATGTTAGTATGTCCTTTACCTTTAAATCTCTTTTTGGTTTGAAACAATAAACTTAAGAAAAAGAACTCTCATGTCTATGTTTTTAAAAAAAAACATAGTGACTGACATCAGTTTTTATAACTGATGACGATGACATTTTCTAACCGAAGTCAATTATCCAACCAACGTTAATTATACCAATGTGACCAATGGTAGGTATACAACTAATGCCAGTTTTGCTAATCAATGTCGGTTAAGATATGTAACTGATTTTGGTCTTACTTGTTAATGTTGATTACTATGTAAAACTTTGACAAACAAAAATGGCAAAATAAAGTTATAAAATTAATTTGAAAGATTTTTAAGGGTCTAAATAAATATATTAAAGATACAAAATGATCTTCTTTAGGTGTGATATGCATCTAGTCTTGCTAGGCATTCCATTATGTGATCTAGGAATTTGACTCAAGAGAGGATGCTTAATATGGTGCTAGTTCCAAAATGAAAATAAAATGAAATAAACACACTAATAACATAATCTCTAGGCATAGATACTAGGGAAATATTAGTTTAAAAAAAAAAATGACAAACACAACTAAAAAGTGAGGAATAAAACACAATAATTCCTTCACCTTCCTTGGATGCTCCAAATGCCTTTTTAGTAGTGGCTTTCTTGGTTTTTTTCTCATGAAGTCCTTGGCAATGGAAGTTTGGCTACCTCTATCTCTCCTTGGCACCTTTGGCTTGTGGCTTGGCTTGGATTGGAATCAATTTGGCATGGTAACACTAGTTGCAATGGCTCCTTTAAAATATTTGTGCATTATAACTTTGTACCAAAATATCCTAAAATTGATGTTCATGGCCTCTCTATTTATAGATTTTTGAGAATGTCTAGAATCAACTTAAACCATCCAGCTCAAGATTGAGATGTGTGGTTGAGGATTAATTAAATTTTTGTAATTCATTTTATAATTATCCTCATCATTAAATTAAATAAGGTGAAGTTAAGAGGCATGGAGGGCATCATGGAAGGCATTGATAAGGCATGGAGGGCATGAATCCTGATATGTGTGGCATTTATGGCATAGGGATGCCTTCCTAAGAAATGAGGTCACTTGATGATGTAGATATTCAATATTAATCTATAAAAACAAGTATTCAACAAGTTTCCATGGAATTCTTGATTACGACTTTATTAGGATTAATTAGGTCTTAAGCATGTTTAAGCACTTTGTGCACAAATTACTCAAATTGATTAGAATGCCTTGTTATTGGTCCAAAATTTGAATAGATTAGAATTGGAAGTTAGTGTTAGATGTGTTGGAATCATTATCCCATTAGGATGTTACCAACACCAAATAATAAAGGCATATGTCTTGTGCAAGAGTTTTGACAAAAAAGACAAATCTAGAGCACCTAGGTACAAAATTGGCCTTTTAACTTGGAATGATTTGACCAAAGTTAACTAGCCCATAAATTGTATTACCCCATTTAAGGATACCCTAGCCAAAATCAGCACTTGAATATGCCAGTTTCATATCATTTATTGTGTTTTAGTGTTTTTATGCCAAATTGTACATTTTGGGTGGAAATTGGCCAAAACCTTGACTAGAGGTTATTGGTGGCTATTTTTAGGTGTAAGGCCTCCAAAAAGACTATTTCCTACATTTTTACTTCCATTTAAGAATGACCTCTCAACACCAAATCTCAGATGCTTAGGTTTCTTCAACATGTTACCCATCTCCAATTCATTCTCAATAATCTTGGCTTTCACCCAATAACACTTTTCTTATTTGGATTCCTCATTCTTACCTATTGAGCAACATGGGTTTCCTAGCTCATCTATATGAATTGATACCTTTGACCAATGGGAAGAGTAGGTGATCATATCGAATGGGGTCCTAGAGCATGTGAAAACACTTTAGAAATAAATAATGAACCATTTTCATGTTAATATCAAACCCTCTTTCACCTTTTAAGAAAATTCATCTTCTTAACCTCAATTCATGCTCAAGATTGCACACTTAGTTGTAGGTGCATATAGGGCTCTAAAAGGGTTGGGTAAGCTCATTTAATAATTATAAGAGTTCATGGAGGTGTTCATAATCTATTTCATCATTTTAACTCTACTTTTGCCTTTCATATACACTTTTAAATCATCAAATTGAGTTTTCCCTTCTTGTTTAATGTGATATCCTATTTCCTCAATTCCTATAGGTATGCATCACCTATTTGGACTTTTGTTATGATATAAAAATACTTACCTTGAATATTTATAGTTAAATATCACATAAATTCACCTTGGATTCACCTTGGGTGGGCTAAAACACCATCAAAACACCTTTCTTGGGTCACTAATTACCTTCCTAACTATAGGTGCCTATTTTCTTATAGAGGAACACCTGTAGGTGTCCATGAGCATGAAAAATATACATCCACATCTTAATAGTCATACTAATGTATAATTTCACACCATTAAATAAATTAAAGAATCTTAGCCATGAGGTAATGCTTTTTTTTAAACCTTAGGATATCAACTGTCATTCAACCTCAAAACTATAGATAAGAATGCAAGGTTTTAGTTTTTTTTTAAGAAACTTTGAGGCCCACAAAAACCTCTTTCCACTTACTTTATGACTCCCATATTTGGCATAGTTCCTTTAAATGATATATTATACCAAATTTACCTATTTATATGCTTTATAACTATTTTAAAATAGGTTATAAGATACCTACAAAACACCCTTGAACTTTTGTTTTCACTTTTTGGGGAAACCATCCCAAAATTCAGTCTCTTCCTAATAGAAGGTGATATTAAACTTTTCCAAGACATATATCACTTTAAAATTTGAATATTAGTATAATTTAAACATGTTAGGTTTTTAGGATGAATTTCACCACTTTTCTAACATTTCAAAATGGATCCTTAACCCCTTGTTAAGACACCTGTAGTTGTTGATTCTTAGTGTATATAGGCATTAGGTAGAATATGGATAATATGCATTGATTTAGACATATTAATATTTTATATCCATTTAAAAACCTAAAATTAATTTTTTATGCTTCAAAAGGATTGAAACCATCACTAAGATCTTCACCCTAGTATTATGTCATCATGATAGGTTGTATGTGCACCTTGAATAGTATGGAGGTAATATGTGAAATGTATGAGTTGTGGTATCATGACACTGATCTTATAACTAAATCCATTATATTCAAAATATATCAAATGATAAATTATTATATCAAAGGCTTGACGCAATATTTATACATTGTTTCAACATTGGAAAACCTCTATGAGAGCACCTATAGGTACACACTCCAGTGATAGATTGTATGTATATTGTATTTGACTATCATAATTGCCTTTTACACTCTTTGGAGGATCTAACCTATTTTTTCATAATTATAAACATATATTAACTTATCAATACCTCCAATACAACTCCATTATCACACTAAACATGTCATACACATGTGATTAACATGACTACAAGTGAGATTGGGTGAAGGGCTAGTTATGAGGTGTTCATGATTATATATTCAATCCAAGAATGAAGTTATGATACTAAAAATTAAGGGAGGATTATTATAATTTCATTGAGACATGGAAAACATCACATCACATTCATATTATACCTCTTATAAGAACCAAATAAGGAAATTTGACTAAGACTGCACATGGTGCTACCTTCCTGTAACATGAGATAATTTTCTTATCCATACACCATGAATCATGAAATTAATTATGGATATAATATTATAATATATCAAAAATAATTTATAGTTAATATAACCAACTGGTTTGTATGGACTTGCCCAAAATAGAGCAAAACCTGTTAGGTTATCTGTAGCTCTACCAATTAGAGCACAATTGATTACTATCTTATATGCAATTAAACACGAAATTATACCAGAATGATAAAGTAGCTAGAAACATGAGACAACAAAGAATTTGAGAGACAATACACACTCTTGTATTAAATACTACTAGAAGAAAATACAATAAGGTAGATGCCACTTCTTCCTCCACCTCAAAGGCTTGCCACACCTCAAGACCTTCTTTCCTCTCTCTCTTGCTCAACACAACTCTAAAGCTTGAGTTGCTATACCTCCTTGAATGCTTCATCTGATCTCCTTGACCTTACACCTGTAGATCTCCTTGACCTTGCTTGCTTCAATGCCTTTACTTGCCTTAGAATTTATTTACAATACATGCCTTATGGGTCTATAAATAAGATCCCATGCTTACAAAAATAGAAGTCTAACTACTAAAAATAGACACACAGCCCGTGACTTAAATTAGCCCCTTAGCATGCAAACACTCAGTTCAACTAACTGACTATTCATCAACAACAGTTCTGAAAATACACAGGCAACCAACGCCGGTCCCTGCTGGTCTGGTGCTGCCGACGTCGGCCAACTTCCTACCATCGCCAATCTCCTTCTCTACTGCACTTGATCGACGTCGGTCATACTGCTGATGCCGGTGGCTCTGGTTCTTCAGCATCCTTCCTTCTAGTGTCTGCAAATAGTTGAAGTGTTTAGCTCCACACCACAACAAAACCTATAAGGTGCATGAAATAATAAGCAAAACAACACAGTCAACTACATGAGGATTGTTCATAAAAAACAAGCCACCATTATTCAAAATATTATTATATAAATTAAGGTATCTAATTTGAATACCACCTCCTAAAATAATTTGACCTAAAACCTCTTCAGCTATTTACATATTAACATATATTACATCACATTATCCCATGTGTCACCTTCTTCCATGGGTCGTATAAATGCCAAACTTCCCCTTTTTAGTTCATTACTTGATCTTCAGTTAGATAACCTACAAGATTTTTATTGAACTAACATTCCTAAAAATTAAAATGAAATCTTGGAAGTTTTATAGTAAAATATGACACTTTGACACCTTTGAAACCATGGCACTTACATTTATGACCCTTAAAAGCCCACTAAATGATCCAAAATGAAAAATAAACTTGCTAGACCATGACTAAGGATAAAAATACATTATATAACATCAAATTAACTATAATATACCATATTAAAAAAAATTGACCCCTAAACATATAAAAAATTATTTTTTTTACCTATAAGGCTCCAAATTTGACCTAAAAGTCAAATTTGGTCAATAATATGATCAAGAGACTTGTATAAATACAAGGTAGTTTTAGGCTTATTTATGTATGTAGAGAGTATGTGAATGAGATATTATATTTTTGAGTAAAATTGGGTCTTATACACCATCAAATTATTATATAGGATATATAATGAATACATGAAAGTGTGTTTACATATGAATATCAAGGTCATATAACCTAATTACTCTTGAAGATACCTAGTTGAATGAAGAGACCTAAAAGATAGTTTGAGAGGGATAAGAGAGTGAAGAGCTGAAGAGGTGGTATTAATTATTTGGTTAATAAAAAATATTTTATGAAGGTGGTAAAATAAATCAAATGGTTTATTTGGTGTTGACTCATCTAGGTTGTTGGTGCCTCATTGCAAGTTGGTGTTTGATAAAGCCTAGTTGGGTTGGTGTTTAGCTAGTTGGCATCAGTGCTCCATGTGGAGTTGGTGCTTCAATAAATTATGATATTTTGAATTATAGTATTGGAGTCCATTTTTATGGATCAGTGTGTTTTCTTACCCTTGAGGGTTTCCTACATATATGATGTTTTGTCTTGTGTAATCTTGTTTCATGATAGTATAGTCGGTTGTTTTATCTATATGTTGATGGTTCATGTATGCTAAAGAATAATTTAAAGAAATTTTTAAGGTACTAATTCACCCCACACTAATTATTATTCTTTTAACATTTTTTATTATATCTTGGTCCATTGAATAGGCCTAACAACCCAAAAGAGATCCTAGAAGTAAGGATGTCTAGTAGTCAAGTTCAAGGAGGTTTCTCTACTAGTAAGTCTTTATTCTTTAATGGAATTAATTATGAATTTTGAAGCATCATAATTAGGAAATATATAATGTGAATGGGCCATGACATATGGTAGTTAGTTGTGTATAGATACACTTAACCTCTTACACTACCAACTGATGCAGTAGCTAAGAAGGAAAGTGACAACAATTCCAAGGAAATGAATAATATTCTATGTGGCCTATCAAAGGTAGAGTTTGGGTAGGTGATGTACTATGTGTCATAAAAATATATATGGGACATATTTAAGACTATCTATGAAGGAGACACCAAGGTAAACATGATCAAGTTGTAAACCCATTAGAGATAATTTGAAATTATGAATATGAATGAGGATGAAACCATTGCATTCCACCTATTGAGGGTTGATGAATTAGTTGATTCCATTAGACTATTATAAGAATAAGTGAAAGATTCTATAGTTGTTCAAAATGTATTGACATTACTAACTTCTAATTTTGATTCTAAGGTGTCTATAGTAGAAGATATGAAATATTTGGGCAAGCCAGAAACGAATGGGCTTCATGGCATCTTGACTGCCTATGAGATGAGAAAAAAAGAAAGAAGGTCCCCCAAGAAGTAATCAACATTTAAAGTAGAGAAAAATTCAAAATAAAAGAAAGTAAAGGATGAGGTATGCTTAGATGTTGATGATGATAAACTAATATCAATGTTTTCTAGAAAATTATGGTTTGAATATGGTAAGTATAAGGGTAAGTTGCCTTTCCAATGTTTCAACTATGGTAAGATTGGTCACTTTGCATCTAAGTGTCATAATAAGGAAAATACTAAGAATTATTAACATCATGGAGATGATAATTAAGGAATATAAGCTTGAAAAAAATAAAAAATATTTTAATAAGTATGAATGTAAGAAAGGGTCATTCAATAACAAGAGAAGTTTCTATACTAGAGAAGATAATAACTCATCTAATGTAAGTGACACAAGCACATCTAATAGTGATTTTGATAGTAATTAACATGAACATGACAAAAAAAAACCTTATTTGTGGATATAGAAATAGATAATGAGGATTTATCCAAAGGGAAAGGCTATATGGATGATGAAGAATCAAATGAAGAAGAGGATAAAGTGAACATTGAGGCAAAATTGGTAAGTTCTCTATAGGAGTTAAAATTCCAAATAGGGAAGAATCATAAACTAAGATCATTAGTTAAGGACTATGAAGATAAGATTGATTTGTTTGAAGAGAGACTGAGTAACACATCTAAGTAGTATGATGAGATCATCAATCAAATTGAAGCACAAATGGAGATAGTCACTACTAGATTAAAATCTAAAGACGAAGAATACACTAGGTATGTAACTAAAATAGAATCCTTGAAAACTAAGTTGGATGAAGCAAATATCATGTTAAAGACATTTATTAAGTTTTAAAAGATTACTAATTCTTTAGATGACATCTTGAGTAGTAATATGTATGGAAATGTTAAGACAATTTTTGGTTTCAAAGAAGACAAAAAGGAGTAAACTCAAGTCAAGGAGAAGGATAACAAAGACAAGAAGGTCAACATGAAAATACCAATCAGACAATCTAATACTATGAGACATGTTAATTCATTCAATGTTTATTATTTTTCATGGAATGATTTTGGTCATAGAGCAAGAGAGTGTAGAAGACCATCTAAAAATTAATATCCATATGATTATAAAAGGAATCATTAGTCAAGAGGTATTAATGAGGTTGTTTGCTACAATTTTCATGATGTGGAACATATTGATTCTATCATAATTGAGTTAGAAGGACATGAATTCAAAATAAGAGTTTTGAAGACCCTAGAGTACAAGTGAGAAGGCAATTGAATTTATAGAAACCAAATATAGTAAAGGTGAGTCATGATCAGTCTACAAGACAAAGTGGATTACTTGTTATGGTAAAACACACTTCAAATGTGAAATCAAGTTAGGATTATGTAATATAATATCATATTGTTAATCAAATTGTTGACAAAAAGGTCAAGCCTAAGGTGAAAATAAAACTTAATAGGATCCTAAAAGATATTCATTCTTGTGAGAGCATGGAGATATAGGAATGTCCTGAGATTATGTTGTTATAGTGCCCTATGAAAGGGGTGAATCCATTAGGATTAATGCATACTCTCTTCAAGTTATGAGAATCATAATCAATTCTTGGTTTTAGGGGGATATATTAGTTTATTCATAATCTCCAAGTGTATTTTTTGATAAGCATAGAAGAGTTTATGAGAGAAGTTGTCATTCATGTCAAGGGGAGAGAAAGTTCAAGAAGGGTGTTTGACAAGATTGGGGGAGATGAGAGTGATCAGATTGAAGAATTTTTTCCATCAATTAAAAAAATGGATTTTGTTGATAATTTTTGTCATTGATGTTATTGATGTCAATGGGCATTTGGTGAAGATGCATGATGAGTGGTCTTTGAGGTATAAGCTTGTGTACTTGATGTGACAAGAAAGCCATGTGAAAAGAATGAATTCCAAGGTAACTTAATGATTATTTTTCTGGTTAATGTCAAGGTTAAGGTCAGATTTAAGTTTAAATTATTTTAATAAACATGTATTATGTTCAAGTAAGTATTGAATCAGGTTTAAGTACTAGTTATTGTGTACAAGGTTTCTTGAGAAGCCTAGTCTAGACCCTATGAGAAGGTGTGCATAGTGAGGTTTAGTGATTTATGTAATAAAAATATTATGAGATGTTTTTTCCATTTTTTGATCATGTAAGTAAAGTATAAACACTTTTATAAGTGTTTTAAGGTCAATTTTCAAGTCTCAAGTGCTTGATAAGCCTAGTCATGACACTAGTCATAAAATGTAAAGTACTTCTGAGAACGTATGAGTATGATGGATTGGTGAGATGAGTGCACACAAAAATGAGTGGTTGTATAAGGCTGATTGATAATGTATGTGAATAATTGGATCAACAATGAGAGTATCATAGTGATCCAACAAGAGTAGGACCTACAAATCAAGTTTATAACTAGACCACTTCTAGATCTTGCCTAGCCTAATGAAGCATTACAATTTATTGTCAAAGCATATGAAGGATGTATAGAACTATTTAAGAATGAGACATGGTTCTTTAGTATGTGAGTTTTGTGGAGATTTTATGTAAAGAGGCATGAATGTCATTCTGAAGGCCTAGTGTGGTTTATAGGTTAAAGTCTAAATAAGCAAAAAGAGAGAAAGTGTGGTCTAATGAGGCATCAAGATTAGTTTCCAAATAAAATATGAGTGGGTGAAATTTTTTTGAGGTGATTTATGTTGTTTAAAGTTTTATTCATTTATTTTTAGGTCATCGTTTCCAATAAAAGGCATGAAAAGTGGTTTTGAGGTCCCTCATGTACACAAAATGAAGGCATGCAATACTGAGAAGGACTTTCAGGTGTTAATTAAAATGTGTAACCTCTACATTGGAACCTAATATATTAATTATATATGGGTAATTTTCCTATATAATTTATATATGCATTGGTTTTATATTTAAGAGACAATCCTTTATGAATAATTGTTAACACCAAAACATATGTTAAACCTATCTTAAACCCTAAGAAGGACCTGATGTGAAATATATTATTTAAAACAGCCCAAAATGGTCTTAATTTAATATAAAAACTATTTTATCATGTATTAAACTCTTATAGGTACCTTTAGGTGGTGTTGGTTAGTCAGATGAGAGATAAAATTCAAACATACAGGCTTGTTTGTGAAGAATTTATTATAGCATTCAAAATTTGCATTAGTCAAGGAAATAAAATGGATGGAAGATGAATCTTTAGACTAATTTTTTCATGTAAATTAATTTTTATATAAAATTTAAATCCATAAAGTTTGATAAATTGGTCATCCAAGTTAGTTAGTCATTAATAGGCTTAATGGTGGAAATAGTGAAAAAACTAGGGAGTAGTGAGAAGATGATTAGGAATGTGTTATCTTGATAGAGTGATGAAACCAAGTGTATATATATGTTTTTTTTGAAATTTTATTTCATATAAATTTTTTGTATAATCTTTGGATATTATTTAATATATTTAAAATGTTTCTCACAAGTTGACCTATCTGGTTCAGATGAGATAGTGAGAGATAAGGTCATTAAATTGGTCCACAAGACCAATATTTGCATTTTGAATATATTATATTTTTATCCAATAATGGTATAATGATATTAAAATATCATATAAATGAATAATATTTAATTAAACATGTCTACATAGGTGTTAGAGGCCTAAGTCATCATGACTATGCCTTAAGGCAAATTGGCGGTTCTGGGTAAGCTAGTTGTAGTGATGAGTTTGAGGCTCTATGTGCTAAGTTGATGTATATAATAAATATGATGTTATTTTTATTTAATTTAAAATATTTATAATTTTTTTTAAAATAATTTAAGTTGGTATAAAATTATGAAATGTTGAAGCCAAAATGGCTTGTTTGGTTTTGGTTAGACTATGTTTAGTGAGGTCAAGAGATTGGGCTACAAGACCAATATTTGACATTAAACCTTATTATTTTTGTATTTTATAGTGTTATATAGATATAAAAAGATAATTTTAAATTATAATTTGTCATTTTAATTTCTCTTTCAGGTTTTAAAATCAATTTTTTCATGACTAGGTTTTGGAGTGTTCTAGTAGTTCTAAGTGGGCTATTTATAGTAAAGTGTTTGAGTCCTTTTTAATTGATCTATGAAGTCTAAATAAAATGGTGATATTTTTAATATCATGTTATTTATTATAATTTTTATATGAAAAAATTGTGTACATGGTTTATTTTTGTTTGGAAAACTTTCTTTAGGTTCACAGACCTTAGTGTGAATAGTGTTTCAAGGTGTGCTTCAAGTGGTGGTTAGAGATAAAAAGTGTCATGGACATAAGATGATATTATTATTGGTATATATTTTAGTGTAATATTAATTTTTTATATAATTTTTGTATTTTTAAAGTGTCCCACAGAGTTTAAAGGGTAATGTTCTTTAATGAAGGTTTAATTGAATTAGGTCTTCTTAAGGCCTAAAGGAGGTTTTGGTTTTTTAAGTTAATGATGAACTATTGTAATGATATATTAATATATGAAATGTGTTTTAATAAATATTTTAATGATAATAAAATTTTACAAGTATATATTTCTTATAAAGAGGTTTATATATCTAATTCTTAACACCATTTGTGTTGAAATTGTCAATCGTACTCAAACTGCACTCAAATGCACAATTTAGGTCAAAATACATAAAGTGCGCTAAATAGTTTGAAATTTTTATTTAAAATTTATGATTTAGGATAATGTATCCATAAATATGGAAATTAATTTTATGGTATACCTAACTTTGATTAATTCATTTTGAGTCAAAATGATGATTTCACCTTTTGTGCTCTAGATCATTCTTTTCTTCAAATTCATTGGTACACATCACATACCTTTGTTATTTTGTGATGGTAGCATCCTAAATGGGAATATAGTTATAATCCATCTAATATCACCTTCCAATTCTTCCTACATCAAATTACAACCCATTAATATGACTTTTGACCATATAGATTAATTGAGGGCCAATTTCCAAATAATTTCAAAAATGTTGATTAACCTTTTTTAAGGATAATTGATCTAAATCAAGAGATTAAGTGGATTTTCCATGAGATTTTTTGAATATTTTTTTTTTGGAAATTGATTTCTATTAACTACATCACCTAATGACATCATCATATGGGCTAAAATCTATAATCCATAAATGCTTAAAATATAAGGATTATGGGTCTTCCATGCATCATTAAGAACCTCCATGCCTCTTAAATTTACATTTATCCCAAATATTTATGAGTGGCATTTATCAATTTTATTATATAATTGGATTAATTCATGGCCACACATCTCAATCTTGAGATGGATGGTTATGGTTAATCCTGATCAATCTCAAAAATCTATAAATAGAGAGGCCATGATTATAATTTGTAAGCTCTATTTGTGTAAAATTATAATGATAAACTGTCTATAAAATCCTTTTCATTTGAACATTGATTTTATTTTCAAGCTTCATTGATATTCTAGTTTAGTGATTCCAAATCATGAGCCTAGGTTTTACAAGGAGTTCTTGAGACATTAGAGGAGTTGGCCACCATTATTGTTAAAGACAAAATATCTTGATCAAGGGAGAACATGATTTTGAACACCATTGGTATGGTGAATCCACTTAGGAAGGTAATATGATGTTTCTTTATTTCAATTGTTTCTTGATATCTTTTGTAATTCCCACATGAATAAATAGGTTTAATTCAGTTTACTCTTATGAATTTTTCCTTTGATTTATTGGACTAATGTCTGAATAATTATTTTATTTAATCCTCTCTAAAATAGGTATATGAGGAAGAGAATTGTATAATACAAGACAATTTTAGGTCTATTTATGTATGTAGAGAATGTATAAATGAAATAGTATATTATTAAGTAGAAGGAGGTATTTTTGACCATAAAAGGAGTATAAAATATGTATAATGAAGATATAAAAGTGTGTCAACATATAAATATCAAGGTCATATGACCTAAAATTATTGAAGAGACCTAATTGAGTGAAGAGGCCTAGAGGGTAGTTTGAGATGGATAAGAGTGTGAAGCGTTGAAGAGTTATCATCATCAATTAGCTGAGCAATAAGGTGTTATAAATGTGATCAAATTAATCAAGTGGTTTATTTGGTACTAATTGATATATGAGGTTTATTCTTCCTTGAAATTTTGTGCTTGCTAAAGCCTAGCTGGGTTGGTACTTATCAAGTTGGGGTGGATGCTCCATGTGGAGTTGGTGCTTCACTAAATTGTGATATTTTGACTTATAGGATTGTATTCCATTTACAAAGATTAGTGGGTTTTATTCCCCTTTAGTTTTTCCCACATATATGATGTGTTGTCTTATCTAATCTTGTTTCATTCTTGTATAGTTGATTGCTTATGCATTGCTTGATCTATATGTTGATGGTTCATATATGCTAAGGAGGAATTGAAAGTAAGTTTTTAAGACACTAATTCACCCCCCTCTTAGTTATTATGTTTCCAACATGATATTTGGAAGGTTTTATGGTATTTATTTTTTAAATATATCTTATAATTCACTAGCAACAACCATTGAGGGAGTAAGTTTTATGTTTTAGTTTCTATATTCTTCTTTATAGATATTTTCTTGACTAACACATGGAATAAAGCATCTCATAATCTTACTCTACATTTTGGCATGCCTAGTGGGACTCTCACCTCACAAAATTCTTTATATATTCTAATTTTACATTCAAACATTCTTTATAGGTTGTTTTGTACTTCTTTTTCTCTTATTTTACATCCTTGTGCCCTTTGAGAAAAATGGAGGATTCAACCCATCAAATGGAAGAACCGCTCTAGAGGTCAATAAAATTGACCTAAAAATTTGTGAGAATTCTCTGAGGAATGTTAAAATAACATTCTTTAATTGAGAAATCATTTTTATGTATTCTTTGTTTGTTTGTGTGTCTAGCAAAAATGGTAGGATCAATATGTTAAATGGAGAGATTGCTCTATCAATTGGTAGGATCGCACTATGGAACATGAGATCATCCTAGACTAGAAACTAATAGTTAACTACCATTTATTTTATTTTTATCATTTTTATCACTTTGGTATAAATTCCATACACTCTAGTATAAATGCCTTGTTAATCAAAGATATCACCCTATAATCGATATGATCACAAACTAGAGTCTTAACTATCTCTATATTTAAGCAAAATCTAACTATGGAATGATGATATCACATTATTGAACTATGATATCTACTTTCACTAAAAAATATAGACCTAAACAATGAGCTAAAAGTTTATTCAATAATATCACACCCTAGTTTTAGAATTTTAACACCTTGTTTGAAGGATATAAAGTCACTTAGTCTCCATTTCACAACAATCAACAAGTAAACCTCATTTCACATATCTTTGTGGTTCTCTAAAATAAATGAAAACCTTATTTCAATACTCATAAGAGTTCTATTTTTATGCTTATTTTTTAAAAAGTCTATTTTAGAAAGATGAGTGACACGTGTATGCTCTCCCCTTATCCCTTATAGGGAATTTTGATATAAAAAATTATCACTATTTAGATTTTTCTCTTTAGTCCAAAAGCATGAAAATAAATTCCCTAAGGCACTCCCCAAATCCATATGATTTTGGTGACTCCAAAATGACCCTAAATTATTTCCACTTGTCTTTATTTTCTATTTATTTTGGCTTATGAGAAGGAGTTCATCACTTCCCCATGGGTTCTCTATGGAAATGTTGACCCAGGAATTCATATCCATACATTTTTTCAACCCCACCCCATGGTGAGGTATATAATTAAGGGTGGCTTACTAGTATGCTTGTTTTGAATTTTTAAAACAAGCTCTGTTAGTGTTAGTTAGCCTTAGAATGTAGGGGTAACTCAAAAACCACACTACATTGAGTAATTGACAGATGTAGTGGTTGTGAAAAGGACAAGACCGTTCTGCAACAACCTAATTGATGTGGATACAAATGACATCATTGCATATCTTGTTTTAGCCACAATTTGGACCATCTAGACATGTAAAAATTTAGTTGTAGATAAACCCCATTTGTTGTAGACATACTTTTGATGCGTGGCAAGTAGTTGGAGTTCCATTTCACCATACAAACTCTTGAGAGAAGCGAAGGCATAAAACCCCTAGTTTTTATGAGATTTTAATTTTTGGATTAACAATTTTAAATTATCTAAAGATCATGTATATATATGGAACTCCATAATATAATTCAACCTTTTAAGTTTTAGGATTTAGGATATAATTCAACCTTTTATGTTTTGCTTTCACAATCTTTTTAAATCTAAAACTATTTATGTGAAATAAAAATAATTTCAAGAAACCCAAACACTTTTTATGGACCCTATCATTTAAACAAAGAGGTGTTACCCTAACCAAATTCAAATCACTTCTTACCTTATTCAAATTCTCACTCAAAACATTGTGTTTGTATTTTCCAAAAAATGTTGTTATGTTGTCCATTTGAGTCTAGACCACTCATCCACTTTTAAAAATCTTAAAGTATTTCATTTTTGTCTAAATTCAAAATCTTACCTTTCTAAGTTCTAATCCGAGGGGATATCAGTTTAATTTTTTCACTTGGTTTGAATAACTTGGGTATGATTTCTTGTTTGTATTGAATGCCATTACCTAGACTCCTCATTTTATTCTCATTGTAGATATATAATATCTTTTGTTCACTCACACTCTAATTTCTTAGACCAATTGCATCCTTTTATCATGTTGCATTTTTGTGATTCCCATTTAGTTTTGTCTTTATACTTATGAATTCTTTTGTTAATTCACATTATGGGTTTCTTAATTCACATTTTTATCTCCTTGATCAGAAAGACCCTCTTCTAGCTTCTCTAGTCATGACTCACTAAAAATGTCTCTAAATTTTTATAGTATTGACATATTTTTGACATATATTTATAGTGATAGCCTAAACTTTAAGTTCAAAAATTATCTTACTCTCTTCTAAATTAATGATTTCAACCAAGCAAAGTTGAGTAAATTTGTAACCACTTTATTCTAATTATGTAGTACTATGCCACTTCCTTTTATTATAATATCATCTTACCTTGTCTTTTGTTTGACAAAATATAGGAACTCTTTTTATATGTTTGTAAACCACATTTCACATCCTAATAAATGTATTAAAAAATGTATTCAATAATGACACAAAGGTATACTTGTAGTGGGGTCCCTTATGGCCATAGTTATTAGGAAGAGAATTATAATGATGGATAAGATAATTCTATCATGTTTGAGGATATACAAACAACTATATTATCTGAATAAGATTATTATAAGCACCAACCCTTAGAAGATAAAGATGAATCAATTTTAAGGTTGATAGAATCAGGTGTTAGATTGCCACTAGATTTCCCAATGGAAAACTTGCACACACTTGTTAGGGTAAAAGATCAACAACAAGAATAACCTCTCACCCATGTCACAAGGTCCATCATTATTTCCTTTAGCAAGGTAAAAGAAACAATTTTATAGTCTACTCCCAATGATCAATATCTTGCTAGCAAGATCAAGAAAATTATTCAATGCTACACAAATCAAATTATTACAGACCTATCAAACTTTTTGGCTATAAATTCAATCAACAATCATGTTTATAAAGAGTAAACATGTATGATAGATCAAGTGTAGAATACCCTAGTTGATCCTACATATACTATATACCCTAGGATTTCATGTGAACAAAACAAACCTAGAGAGGCTTCCCAATAGGTTTCACAGAATACATAACATACATACTTTAACCTCTAGGAGTCTCTTATCCCTTCACAAAACTAAGTGATGAAAAACTCAATTCATATTGGGGGTATTTTGAATTTTTTTAGCAAGTTCATCTCAATCATCACATACTTTGGTGAACTAAAAGAAGACCCCTTAAAACCATTAGTATACCTATAACTCACAAGGGTAGATTCTAAAAAATGTTTATCAACCACTTATGAATCAATTACTGACCTACTCAAATCAAGAAGTAAGTTAGAATAAAATATCTTATTATAGGGTTTATTCCCTAATAAAACTATACAACATGGGCACATACCATCCCAAAAAATTATATTTCACCCACAAATGCACCAAACATGTAGGAGTGTAATTTTATGATATAAATAGTATCAAGACTTTAAATGGGAAATTGAGTTAAGAAATATAAGTTTGTCGATATATGTCCATATCTATTCAACTTAAGTATTCTACAAGTCCCCTTTCCACCTCATTTTGAGGCACCTAAATTTGATAAATACAAAGGGAAGGGTGACCTTTGAGAATAAATCCAAGCCTTTCTCATAATATGTCAAGAGGTAGCCTATAACAACATTTATTTACTTCAATTGTTTATGAATAATCTTTGAATTAGCTCTTTAAATTATCTAAGGGATTGGTGGCATATTGGAATGATTTATTAGAGAAACTTCTCAACCATTTCTCTTATAACATTGATCATGAATTGATATTGGTTGACTTGTGCAAAGTAATATAATGCAATAGATTAAGTTTTGTATCTTACCTATAGAAATGGAGAACATTATAAATAACTTGCAAGATAAACAACTAGCAAATATTTTTTCACAAAATCTGAAACCTAAGGTGGCTCATAATTTATGAATTGCTTGTGCCAACACATTCAAGATAAAATACAAGGATGTGAATATAGATAAAGTGCTCATTACTAAGGGTGTTTTAAATATTTATTCATAGGGTCAAACATCTAATCAGTCCCAACCACCTATTCAAGTTATTAATACAAAAAATGTAAATAGTTTAACAAGAACAAGAACATAGTGGGAATTAAAGTGATAGAATATAGACATGTGAAAATGGTACAGGGTCAACCAAATCCCAATATGAATATAGCTCCACCTAATCCATCAACCACTTTGAAAAGGGTTCCTCCACAAAGGGCATTTAGTAAGTATAGTGTATTCAACAAATTGGGAGAGTATGTTGAAGCCATATTCTAAAATCTAGTGATAGCCAATATAATTATATGGCCTATACCAAGGTCATTCCTTGAATATCAACCTAAACCCAATTAATATTTAGAAGATGAGTTTTGTAATTTTCATTGTGTCATTGGCCATGCCATTTATCAATGTCTTCAATTAAGGCATCTTATTGATTACTTGGTCAAAATTGGTGAAATTAAAATAAAACACATGACAAAAAACACTAACCATGATATCAGAATTTACAAATACCCATTTCCTAAATATAATCAATAACCACCAAGGAATGATCAAAATCAAGGCCAAGGCCAACATCAATAAGAATAAGGCTAGAATCATAATCATCATGATCATAATTAGGACCATAATACGCATGCTAATAACCTAGATTACCACAACATTTCATATTATTATAATATTAATGTGAGACATATTATGCAAATCACATTACCACTATCACAATCAAATCTCGTGAGCCATCTAACACTTTTCAAAGTATTGGACCCAACATTATAGGGTTAACACCCTCTTCTTTAGGTAACATCACACCAAGTTCAAGTAATTCCATTGAACCTTAGTTTCCATGGGTATTATTTGTATACCACTACTGCCTTCTCTAATTATAATGACTCCTTACTGACTCAAAATTGTGAAATCAAAACTAGACACTTGTGAGTCACTAGCCAAGGCCATTTGCCTTATTTTTCTAATTATCATGGCTCCTTGCTAACTCTAGATTATGAAATCACAACTAAACACTCATGCATCACCCTCCAAGTTCCTTTTCCTTCTTACAACACTAGATCAAACCTAAACACTATGCCCTTGGATATAAAAATGAGTTCTATACTAGCTAAGGCATAACCCTCTCATTCTTCCATTGAAAAGTTGTATAGTATCTCAAACCAACTAAGTACAACCCATTTGTAAATCTCTATCCTAGATATTTTGTGTATATTATAATTCCACTAAGCTATTTAAATGGCTTCCTTAAATGGTCCATTGTTCCCTAGGACATCAACCCTAAATAATTTTATACACTTGTATGGAATTTATCTCTTATCTAATAAATTACATTTGATTAGAGAGAGATATGTCTACTCTTGGTCCTAGTCATAATAACCCATTTTACATTGAGGTCATTATAGAAAATTATAAGATAAAGTGAGTTATTATAGATAATGATTTAGGTTTGAACATAGTGTCTCTCAAGTTAGTACAATGATTGGGTTATATTGATAAAGACATCTATCCTGAGATAATCATGATCAAGGCATACACCAACACCAAAAGAAAATCTTTTAGGATTATCTATTTTCAATACATTATTGGGTCTATATCTCATAATACCTTATGCCATGTCATGGACATTGAATTTTTATATAATATAATTATTGGTCATCCTTGGATCCATGAACTATAGGCTATCATGTCTACCTTACACTAGTGCCTCATGTTCCCCCATGTTAGAATTATGGTTACCATTCATGCTAATTTACAACCCTACCAATATTAAACACTTAGAGGCTAAATTCTATAATTATAACCATTTCCTTGGTTTCAAATTCATAGTGAATAAGAATAAAGGAATATTTTTGCAACCACCCCAGTCCAATTATATCAACCCAAATGATCTAACTTCCACTTCAACTGATTCATTCCCTAAAACACTTGTACAATAGGTCACTATTGAGGACACAAGCATTTCCACATAAAATTTGAAAGATGATTTTCACATTTCAAATTTACCCAAGTATCCTAAGTCTTTCATAAAACCCAAGCCTTACCAAGTCCATTGTAGTCCTGACTTTTTTTGACAAAAGAAAAATGACATTCAGAAACCACCAGTGGTATTTATACCATCAACTTTACCAAATTAGGACCAGGGAGATTTTATTGAAGGAATTTGGTTATATTTTAATGACCTTGCTAATGTTTTTTAAAATACTAAGTACCCTATCACTAATAGGATTGTGGACAAATTGGATTATATAGGGAAAGGCTTAGGGCCATGAGATCAAGGAATCTAGGAACCATTATCAATTGGTAACCATAATATGAGTCAAGGTCTTAGATTTATACTACTTGGGGGTGACCTCATGTATTTTTATATTGATTCATATACATCAAATAGTAATAAGAATTTCAACAATGATACAACATCCCATTATAGTGATTAAATTGACCTTACCAAAATTAACCTATTGTACTCTAGTTCTATTATGACTATCATAGCCCAATGTCCCCTTTACCTTTTCCATCTTAACTTAATTGACTGGGACTAAGAAAATTTTATCATGTCCCTTAATGAAGTTTAAAATGATGAATATATTGTCAAGTACATGGGCCTTAAAAATGGATTTCCAAGTGGACATCATAAACAAGGATTTGACTTTTCTTTGGACATTACCACCTACTTTAGAGAGCATGCAAACTTTCTTGGTCACATAAAAGATAAAGCATACACATATTTGGGTGAAAATCTCTTTGAGGCACTCATTGATCAAGGAAAAATTAAAAAAATTACAAGCCCTTGAGTGAAAACTTGCTTGAGGTGCTTTTATGTAGGGAAGTTATTTCATATCCAAAGGAAGCATAGTGTCCACCAAGTCCTAGCTCTATTGCCAATACTAGTATCATGTCTAAATAACAAATAGTCTTTATGTGCCTTGATGTAGAATTTCTAGAGTTATTTTCTAGTTTTCCATTACCTAAACTAGTAGATTTAGATTCATCTCATTATTTGAAGCTTTGGGATGAACAACTAGAAGCTAAAGTAGAAGAGGCAGATCAGGATCAAATATTGCCCATTATTTTAGAAGATGATTTTGTGCTCCTCATAGAAAACACAAATGAAGTAAACCTAGTAAATTATGAAGATCTCAAAATTGTTTCTCTCATATCCTCCCTCACCAACAAAGAGCATGATAAAATTTTCACCATTCTAAGGGATTTTATTGATATATTTTCATGGGCTTATTCTGACATACCAAGCCTAGACCCTGAATTGGTTGTGAATCAATGTGTTATAAATCTATATGCTAAGCCAGTAAAGTAGAAATTGAAGAAGATTAATCCACACATTTATCTTCTAATAAATACAAAACTAGAGAAATTATTTGGATGTAGCTTCATCAGACTAGTAGACTATTTCAAAGGAATGTCAAATATAGTCCCACTAAGCCAAAAACCATAGGGTATATGTATTTTTAATAATTTTTGAGATATAAATAAGGTGTGTCCAAGAGATTATTTTCCTCTATCCAAAATTAACATTATTGTGAACTCTATTACTAGGTATGAGATGTTATCCCTCATGGACAGATTCTGAAGATATAATTGGATCAAGATAACTCAAGACGACCAACACAAAACTACATTCACCACATTATGGGGAACATTATGTTACCAAGAAATGCATGTTGGATTGAATAACATTGGTGCCAAATATTAGTGTGTTATTAATATCATCTTGTTGACATTTTGGCCTTCTAGGATAAATATCAACCCCCTGATATTTAAAACTTTTGATGATCATTGTTTTGGCCTACTTATATTGACTCTTGGCATAGTCACATCATCCTTGTCCTAATGAGAGTCGTTGGATCATTATTATGAGTGTGATGTGTCATGGTGTCATTTTTAAATCATGTTATCAGGAATTTTTTAAAGTCTTTGTGGCGTTATGTTAGACATCATCACGTCCTTGAATGAGAAAGGGACTGTCAAGAGGGCATGAGATCCCATCAACATTTTATCCATGTTTGAGGAGTATAGTGTTATTTATTAATGTGAAGATGTTTTGAAATTCCTCTGAGGTTATAACATGAAATTCATAGTGTATTCAAGGTATATTATCCATGGCATGCTCATATAAGACTTCTAGTACTCCCATTACCCGTCAAACCACTTCATGAGCTTATATCACCTTGTAAATCTTTAGAAAAAGGAAAGGGACTTGACTAGCTAAGTTTAAAATGGACCTAAAATACATATTATCCATGATATGTAATATCCATATGTGTTTCATGCCACATAAAGTCATTTTATGGGCCACTCACACCCTTTTCACTAAGCCAAGGGGGGCCTAAATGCTACTCTGTGGCATTTCCACTTCTCTTCCTACATTTTGAATATTTTAAGACTTTATAACTCATTATCTTCCTCATTTTAACCCCATATGGAGTATCTATGTTTAAGGCTTTTCTTCACTTGTATGGAATGGTACACACTGTACCATATAGTAGAGGATCTGGGGATGGAGGTGAGTTCATGAATTATGTATTAGTAAAGTTTTAAGTTGAATGGATTCCAAAGAAGGTCAAAACTAATCTTCACTTCATTATCCATTCTTTTCAACCTTGGATAACTCCTTAGGTATTTGTTTGTACCATATACAAGAGAGTGAGTATAGGTCCTAGCTCTTGGTCATGAGAATTAGACTCAACTAGCTTCCGATCATGGGCATTTGTCTAGAGATTGGTCTCTTCAACTTTATGAACCTTCCTTAATAAGTTAAGGAATGTATATCTAATATACATTTGTATATGCCATTTTTAAGTGGATAGTTTTAATGAAATTCTAAGTGGTTGGCTCAATCTAAGGACTAATGTTGTTGTATCAAGTCTTTAAGGAGCATACCATAATCATTGGAGTAATTTTATCACATGTTTGACCACCCATAACTTGAAAATCTCAATGATTAGCTATTGTGTGTAGCTTGTAGGAAAATTGTCTATATTGACCAAGGTTTGGTGTCTTTATTAGGTGCTATGAACTTAATGTGAGATTTTGCAAAGGTGTCTTGATGTCTACAATTCCTTATTTCTCAAAGTGAATGTCTAATGGCCTTTCTTTACCCCATAGTAACTCAAAATAAGGAAGACTCATGTATGTTTTAAGGTCACTGTATGATAGACTATGCAATCCAATGGCACTTATATAACACACATAGAGCTTAAAAACATTGAAAAGAATGTTATTGTGATGATGGAGTTTCTTTATACCATGGTGAACAAGCCTCTCCACCTCCTTGTTAGCCTTAAGGGATTGGATACCACCCCATTTACCTCTAAACACACTCAGTCCCCTTTTTTCAAAGTTTAAGGTTTTTACCAAATGTTAATGTTCTTCAAAATATCCTATGTTTCATGTTTTGACTATGTAAGTGCCTTGCATACCTTCAAAAGGTCATAGTTGCTAGGGTATATGTCTTTATCTCCTTTAAATTTTAATTTGGATATAATTTAGAGGTTTTCTATGTTTTATCCATGCCATTATACTCACTTTTCCATTTTACATCACCATTACTATCTTCATGCTATGTCATACCCCTATTTTCATATTCTCAACTCCTTATCACAACACTTGAATACTCCTTCATCGACCCATTCTACCTCCTAAGCATGAACCATGCCAATGGAATTACATTATCCATTATAAAACACAATAGGGGTAAAGTCATAAGGCATTTTAATCATTTGGACATAGACCTCAAAATAGCAAATGAAGAGTTGTAGCTAGACTTTTACGGACACTATAGTAGAACATTTAAAAGACATCATGGATACCATTCAAGAGTATGGGAGTTTTGATGGGGATATCAATGGATATGAATAATAAAGGATTAATGATGATGTAAGTTAATATTAAATTATTTTAAATGTCTTCAAGTCACCTTGTACATCACAAACCTCACATAGGCCATATAAGCACCTATAGCCACCTCCATTAGCTTAGGTTGACAAAGAAAGAGTTGGGAAGAGGGTTGCATTTCACATGACTATAGAGATTACTTTATAATCCTAAGTTTTATTTATGACAACATACCCTATAATATTCATGCAAGGTAACTTTATACTCACTCAAATAATACTAACACAAAATATGAGAACCTATATCACCACCATAGGAGCCTACATTTAACAACTCAAGGGAAAATAAGAGAGTTGCAAGAGATAGAGTTCAAAATCACCATGTGAAATTGAGAGTCAAGGGAAAGGGAGCCACCATGAAGATGATAACTTATTGATACTACAAATGGTGTAACAAACATAAGTAAGGAGGTACTCTACTACTCAGGTTTCTCTTGAATCATCACCTACAACTACCTTGTTGGCTTACTTAAAGTTAGTTGGTATGATGGAGGTTATTACCTTGCATAATTAGAAATAAGGATGAACTCATAAATACCTTATTAATTTTTATATACCATTTAAATACATAGGACACTCATATCAAGGATACTACTCCCCTCCCATATCCAAGAATACAATGGAAAACCTACAAGCTAGTCACCGTAATAGACTTGAGAAAGGAAATCAATGTTGTTTTAATAACTCAATCACCAAATCAAATAGATTATCTTGGTATATAAGTCTTAACCCTTGATATATCATGATCATGGGAACATATAATGAGGAATGTACATCACTTAATTCCCACCATTAGTCAAGTCACATGTGAAGAAGGGCATACATATGGTTTCAATTAAAACTTAGTCAACTAGCCCTAAGAGGGCATTCCTATGCATATGGAGAAAAAAAAAAGTCAAAGATAGAGGATATAATCAATATGGTAATCCCTAGAATAATATAATGAATATTACCAATGCCATAGAATGGGTTTATAACTAAGGAACCCTCAAAAAATATGATTAAAGACTTGTAAGGGTTAGATCAAGCCCTCAATCTCCAAACCCTACATAGGTGATTAGATTCTTAGAGGGACTAATCACATCATGAAGTTATAGAATGTGATGGAAAAATATGGTAAATATATAGAGGAGATATCATGATGGTTTTTGGTCCATTAAGGCATTCACAGTGGCCTCAAATTCAATAATTACATGCCTAAACATAATTTGTAGGTAGTAAGAGTTTATTTTGATAAAAATTTTCCATTTGAGGGCCCTATAAGCATAATCAAGTTTTGAATTATGTATGAGAGGGTACTTATGGATTATTATATATACCCATCCTATTATTTTGGACTGCTATATATTGGGTATATGCATTATTTTATCTCAAACCAAGACATGTCTAGATAAGCAGTCTAAGAGCCAAACAAGTAGAATCACTATTTGGAGGTCTGAAAGGTGGATTTAGATCCATAAATAGGTTTTATGATAATTTAACATGGTGTTTAGGTGTCATAATACCTCTTCATAAAGGATAACACTCATAACTAGAGGCAATGGTATTTGAGATAAGCCAAATAGATAGGCATTAGGCCTAATTATAGATCATAATGTCATATAAGGCTCTTACAAGATCTTGAAGCAAGTTATATGATCTAAGAGGGGGATATGTATATTTTTTAGAAATGATATAATATATTTTAGGTGGAAAGTAGTGAATAAAGTCATAGTATCTTCATAACTTTTCTTGAAGTACCCAATCTTACACACGTATAGCTCAAGTGCCAATTTCAAGCACTCACCCACTCCACATAAGATCTTAGGACCAAAGCTCTTAGTATGTTTTAGGTATACATATTTAATAAAAATACATGATATATTTATTATATTTAAAGAGATAAAATCTATGAAAGAACCTTAAGAAATTAGGCACTCATATATGGCCTCTAGACTACCCTAGGGTCAACTTGTGACATTCATATCTTTATCCATTCTATGCATGGGAGTACAATCCATTCATGAAATTTGAGTAGCTCTATGACCTAGAGATTCATGACATTTATTATAATCTTAGATGTCTATACTATATAAACCATACCTATGACTCCTGAGTACTCCTAAACCTCCCTAAGACCATAAGTAGACTCAATCTTAGAAAATTTGATATTTTGATGCCATAATATCCTATAATGGTCTAAATAACTCATGTCAAAAGTCCACTCATATGGGTTTCACTAATGGCACTTTATTTTATAGATATTATATGAAATTTTTAGAAATAAGACATTTTCGAGGGTTTTGAGTGGAATTAAATATGTGTGATAGTGCAGAGTGATTCCAACCATTAGGGTAACATGTTTGGGACATAGTCCACCTTATAAATGCATAAAATGATCAATAATTAATCTATAAAGGACCTTTTAAGTTCATCCAATATTTATATTCTACCAATCCTTAAGGAAAGTAAACCACTTAGATTGGAGAAGTTGAGTTTCAAGTTTATAAGGCATTTATAAGCCTATGCCATGGATTAGAGTATTATTTTAGGCATGAATAAAACTAATACATAGGTTATTAGGAATTTTTATTGGTCTCATGGAGGCAAATACTTCATTACTTAGGTAATCAGACCCAATAGGCCTAATTGGCCTATGTTATCATCAAAGAAGGTCAAGTTGGAATTGAAAGGCCAATAAAATGAGTCAATATAAGGCTGATATGTTGGTAACTGACCCTTGAATGGAATTTAATGTGCATTTTAAAATCATTATGGAGGTCGAGATTGTTTCCTTGACCTTGTCAATTTTCCTCAGAGCAGTGTGGGCTACTACATAAATATGGTGGCCTAATTCATGATTATAACTACCATAGGGGAGTGTGATGAACTATTCTAGGCATGGTCAAGCTTATGACATAGATCAATTAAATTTTACTTAGCCTCCCTTACCTAATTTCTAATGTTAACATCTCACTCAAGGAGCCATCAAGGAGGTATAATGCATGGAACGGTCTAGATAAGATGTTTGTAACTGAAGGAAAATTCAATTATCATCATAGATAACCCTTCTCTCCATTTTTATATGCTAGTTTCCCCTTCCTCTCTCCTCATATATTTTATATAATAAAGGCCTTTTACCTTAATTTGTATCCCTCAAGCTAGTATCAGGAGACTCTACCATTAATTGTACTCATCCATCTCTTGGAGTGATGAATAGAATATTTGTAGTTGTTTATCAATCAATTCTTAGTGTTTTATACTTTTCTTAATATGTAAAAAGTGGTTAAATATTCCTTATATAGGTTTAAGACCCATATAAGTAATAATAAACTTTCCTTTCAAGTCATCTAATGTGTCTTGGTGTTGATGTCTAAAGTATGAATTGGATTACTGACTGTAAGTGCCTTTAACCAAGCCTTATCCTTATTTCCATTCAACTTAAGTCAATAAAATTGACATCTAAGTGAAACACTATTACTTGGAAGACATTTTAGGCCATGCGTTAGTTTTGTTCATAGTCCATTAATGTGATTAAGGGTTCAAGCTCAAGGAGTGGATAAATAAATTCATGGTGTATCACCACACTTTAGAATAGGTTTTAATTTCTATGTAATCTCCTTTACCTTTTTCATTCCCATAAAGTTTAGATATTATAGAAACAACACTAAATTTACAAATCATGAGAGCTAACCCCTTAAAATCTAGATGTTTGGCCTAGTATTATGTGACCCATAGCCTAAGGTAATTTAAATGTTAGAAAATGTTTGAGGATAGGACTTGAATGCTTCTTTCCTCAATGTGGGTGTAACTTAGAACCTCCAATAGTTCTGGTATGCCTAGTGGGATGAAATTCAAGTACCTTGAATCATGCTTTGACAATGTAGAAGGATAAATTATATCCATATTAAGATCTTAAAATCCTACACCAAAAAAATTGTAGTTCGGTAAGTTACAACAAAGGTATATAAAGTCTTCACTTTAGGGGCAAGAAAGATTACCATCCCTAGTTTCATTCTATCTCTTGCGATTGATGAAGAAGTATGGATTGTTATGGGGAATAATCATGTCTCCCATTATATTATGAGTAGGTATTTGATCCTTTTCAAATCCATCATGATCTCTACCCACCCTATCTTGACCCTTATTAGCTCCATACTTTCCCTTATGAGTCTCATGATGAGTTTTCCTACTGCCAAGACTATCAACTTTACTATGAACCTCCTTTACCCCTCTTCTACCTAATTACCAAACTAATCAGTCATGGATATAACATGAAACCCTTGAAATGTCTATTCATTACATAAATTATTCCATATTTGGCCTTAAGCAAACCTTATTGGATCACAAGAAACACATGATGAACATGGACACATTGAAAGGATATGGGAAAGAGATCACAAAACATGTCATTAGGGGAGTTATAATTTTAGTGAAAAAGTAAAGGAAAATTAGATGTCATTTATTAGAGGATGTTATTTTAGAAATAATAGTGACATGATTGACATAGATGGAATAATCTCCAAGATTAAGGAGAAGTTGGTAGACCATGAAGGGGAAAAAACCAGTACTAGCCTTCTACCCTCTCCTTCACCCCTTGTTAATATCATTCTAAGCTTACCATTACCCCTCATAATCCCCCCATAAATTGAGTCTAAAATTCATCATGGTTCCTCCCAACCCCTCTCATCCTTCCCATGACACAAATATGTTCAAAATAAATTGCAAAAGGAAGGAAGAGTAGGCATTGAAAGAACTAGTCATCATGATCAGTCAATACTTGAGTTTAAATCATGCCTTTCTAAGAAAATTTAGATTGAAATACAACACCTATAACAATCCATAAGAGATGAAAAATAAACACTATATCAACTACACATTCCTCCATTTATACCCCAAATAATAGTACACTCAACATAAGGAACTTTTAAGCCTAAATTTCCATCTTGGAACCAAACACTAAAATCAAGAGAGAGTGGAGAGTAGTAAAAAAAATTGAGGTCACTTAATCCCAACCCATTCTTCCTCAAGATTCTAAATCATTTCTATAATTAAAATTCATCCAAAGTGTAATGTCCCTTACTTAGGGGCTCCTTTTTCTAAGCAACAGCTCTGATACCACTGTAATGTCCCTTACTTAGGGGCTCCTTTTTCCAAGAAAAAGCTCTGATAACACTGTGATATCCCCTTCAAACAGGGAATATAGAAACACAAACAGTTCTGAACAAAGATACAATTTTGCCAAAATAAATTTAGATAAACAATAAACCACAGTAAATCTCTTATCTACCAATCAAATATCTTATCTCTTGTTTAGATAATTAAAATTACAATATTCTCTCATACAAATAAAAGAATATTAAAATCTGGTCTTAAAACCTTGATCTTCTGCAAGTCTGGGAATGAAACCTAAATTTTGTCTCATCTCGACTTGTTGTGTCGAACACACAGTCACTGACATTGGTCGATATACTACTGATGTCAGTCTTTGTAGGTCCTTCTCTACTAACTTGGGCTTCAGTCAGCTGATGTTGGTCACTAGGAATCTCTATCTGCCAAGGTTGGTGTCTACGTGGATCTGTATGGACCTGTATGGACTTTGTACGGCCGCTAATTAAGCACAACCTGTCTATTTTCAACCCCTGATCTGAAGATATCTGGCTCCAAATATAGAAGATCTCTATCTATATAATTTATTGAATCAAAACATAATAAAATAAATACCTGCAAAGCTCCGTGACAACTTCTGTATGAAGTTACCTCTCAAATCTATAAACCTCTATGATAACTTCTGTATGAAGCTATCTCTCAATTTGGCAATAAATTAGCTGATATCTCACAGCCTCTGAATCACACACAATGAAGAGTTGATGTTCTCCACTGTAATGGAATCCTAGAACCCTTGGCTCAATCTTCACAAAAGAATTCTTTCAATATCAAAATCAATAATCAATGTATAATCAATAATGGCCTCCATGAGAAACCCTTATACCCTCAAAAGATATGTTTGCCCTAATTAGGGTTTCTTAATTTGGAATTAGGGTTTCTAATTAAAAATAGGCTAAATAATTAATATTTGATTAAATTAATCAAATATTAATATCTCCCTCAATACATGTCGGATCCTTGAACCATTTGAAGCTAGTGAACCAGGGAGTGATTTTGCACATGACCATACCAAAATAAAGGCACTCCACTACATGTCAAATATCCTTAAATAATAGGAGCTCAGGCTAAATGTGTATGAAATAACCTGAATGAAAGCCAACTATAGGAATTCTACAAATTGAAGCCAAGCCAATCTCCATCATAACCCTCTATCCATCCTATTAGCCTACGAAGGTCGTATAATAGGCTAATCATCAAGTTTGTCAATGTCCACAAAAAATGGGACATGACAATCCACCCCTCTAGAAATTGCTTGTCCCTAAGCAATCTCAAAACAATGAACCACTCAATCCACCTGGATCCCAAATGTAGTTATGCTTTGTACTGCTATAAATCAATGCAAGTCCCTACAATATCATCAAAAGTAGATCAAAGAGGAACTCATAATCAAACTGGAGAATGCAACTCAACCAAACTCTAAAAGCACAACTGCCATAGTCAAGAATGCATGAGAAATAAACTCTCAAAGTATGATAACCCAAATAGAATGGACAACTCCAACTGCCAATTCCATCTACAAAAGATGGTGCCAATCCATCCCATAACTGATCCCTCTGTAAAGGTGGCACAGCAAATGGTACCACACTGACATATGTGTGAGAAGAATCAATCTGGAGACTCGACTCCACTGGTATCTCAAACTCATCTGGCCTAGGTAATCCTAAATCTTGAACATGTGTGTCCCCCTCAACAACATGCTCCTCATTAGTAGCTACAAAAACATACTCATCACCAATACTCAATGTACTAACCTCTGAGTATACCTCCACACTCTGAATGCAAGCATCAGACTCATCCTTACTATCTAAAACCTAAGCTAAACTCACCTTAAGACAAAGCTCATCCACAACATCCTCAACTACTCCTACCTATGAAGATAATGCAGATAAATCATTCCCTGAAGATGTGTTAATGTCTCCCTGTACTAGATCAGCATGTCTGTCAAAATCATCATTCAAACTTTTGCATGTCATAGGGAAAGTACTACGATCCTTAGGCCTATCAATTAAACTCTTTAACCACATACCAGCTCTAGGTGAGACATTTTTCTCTTTTGTCCAGACATACCATAAATCTTCTGCCAAAAGTTTAGAAATTTTATCCTCCTCAAACAAGATTGTGAACATGATAGAGTGCATTGATGCTAATACATCACTAGAATGAAACTCATCTAAAATACTCCAAAATATGTTAAACATCCTGTGAATGCCACCAATACAACCTACTAACATCATAATGTTTTCAAATCCATACCTTGCAAATGTTTCAAGTAATCTTGTCCTCATTGAGAAATGAGGGTCTCTAATCTCATCCAACTTTTCAAAGCTTTTTACCATGGCATGAAGTACCTCTCTCATAATCCGATCATCAAAAAATTAAAGATAGCTATTATCCTCATGATTTCACTAATGCAAGAGAGAGTTACAAGTCTTACCACCTCATCATGATGTCTCAATAATCGGGGCTTCACCAACGAACCAAATGCTAGAGATAACGTTGTTTGCATATGATAAGTATTTGACTGATCAACCTTGCCTAAATAAGTTTCTAACTCCTCCAAAGTTTTTAGAATGTCATCTACTTGCTGAAACGGATTATCTAACTTCTTCTTTGCATTGTGCATTCTTTCTTCCAAATCTTTGACACCTGTTAAAGCCATACTGATAACCAAACTACCCAGCAAGATGGTAGGACATCGGCTTCGATCTACCCAACAGGATGGCAAGAATTTGGCTCTGATACCACTGTAATGTCCCTTACTTAGGGGCTCCTTTTTCTAAGCAATAGCTCTGATACCACTGTAATGTCCCTTACTTAGGGGCTCCTTTTTCCAAGTAAAAGCTCTGATACCACTATGATATCCCCTTCAAACAGGGAATATAGAAACACAAATAGTTCTGAACAAAGATACAATTTTGCCAAAATAAATTTAGATAAACAATAAATCACAGTAAATCTCTTATATGCCAATGAAATATCTTATCTCTTGTTCAGATAATTACAATTACAGTCTTCTCTCATACAAATAAAAGAATATTAAAATCTGGTCTTAAAACCCTGATCTTCTACAAGTCTGGGAATGAAACCTGAATTCTATCTCGTCTCGGCCTGCTGTGTCGAACACACAGTCACCGACATTGGTTGATATACTACCGACATCAGTCTCTATAGGTCCTTCTCTACTAATGTCAGTCTTCAGTCGGCCGATGTCGATCACTAGGAATCTCTGTATACCGAGGTTGGTGTCTACATGGATCTGTATGGACCTGTACGGACTTTATACGGCTGCCAATTAAGCATAACCTGTCTGTTTTCAACCCCTGATTTGAAGATATTTGGCTCCAAATATAGAAGATCTCTATCTATATAATTTATTGAATCAAAACATAATAAAATAAATACTTGGAAAGCTTTGTGACAACTTTTGTATGAAGTTACCTCTCAAATCTATAAACCTCTTTGAGAACTTCTGTATGAAGTTATCTCTCAATTTGGAAAAAAATTAGCTAATATCTCACAGCCTCTGAATCACACACAATGAAGATTTGACGTTCTCCACTATAATGGAATCCTAGAACCCTTGGCTCAGTCTCCATAGAAGAATTCTTTGAATATCAAAATCAATAATCAATGCATAATCAATAATGGCCTCCATGAGAAACCCTTATACCCTCAAAAGATATGTTTGCCCTAATTAGGGTTTCTTAATTTAAAATTAGGGTTTCTAATTAGAAATAGGCTAAATAATTAATATTTAATTAAATTGATCAAATATTAATCTCCCTCAATACATGTTGGATCCTTGAACCGTTTGAAGCTGGTGAATCAGGGAGTGATTCCGCACATGACCATACCAAAATAAAGGCACTCCGCTACATGTCAAATATCCTTAAATAATAGGAGCTCAGGCTAAATGTGTATGAAATAACCTAAATGAAAGCCAACTATAGGAATTCTACAAATCGAAGCCAAGCCAATCTCCATCATGACCCTCTATCCATCCTATTAGCCTACAAAGGTCGCATAATAGGCTAATCATCAAGTCTGTCAATGTCCACGAAAAAGGGCACATGACACAAAGTAATACGTATAAGAAGGAGGAAGTGGTAATTGTTGAAGACAATTATCTAGATGAAACGAATATGGTATGCATCTCATCCCTCTTAGAGTCACTCTAAGAATCTCATATGCCACTCATAAAGAGAGAACCTATCCTTAAATAGGTAAACAGTGAAAATTATGTTCAACTTATAGAAATTAATGATGATTTAGATAAGTTTGAGGAGGAGATTATCCTTGGAATACCCCTTGATAAATAAATCCATAATTTATTTTTCTAAAGAGTATAAAAGGATGAATCTAAGAGTGTAGTGAACCACAAAGGGAAGGAACATCGAATGAAGAAGAGAAATATTTCCTGCATGACATGATAGATATATTTTTCAATCACATTCCTAAAGAGTTGGAGAATGAAATGTCTATTTACTCTATAATATCTATAAGGTAAAATGGCAATCTTCAAGGATATTTAAACACTCAAGAGAAAGTATGTGCTCAAAAAGTTTCCAATTTCCTTCCTTACTACCAAGATAATCCCAATTATATAAATAAGACCACATTAGTGATTGATTGATTAAAATGTGATCATGGTTACATGGATTGTCAATCTGATAATTAATACATTTGTTAGTAATTAATAAACATTTATAATGAATATTAGGCTTTTCTAGGACTCAAACATAATGCATAACATGTTAGAGACACATCAATTACTGATCCTATCAAAGGCCATCCACAAGAGGAGAAAACACAAGATGATGGAAGGAATGGTAGGGTGTTTACTGTAGTAGCACATCAAAGTAAATACATAGACCAAGACATGGAAAATAATATTCAACCCATATATGAAGTAGAATTATAACTTCTCATGCAAGGGAATCAAATTTGACATGAATATGATTATGTGATCGAATCACCCAATCAACTCATGTACCAAGAGACATATCAAGGAAGTGTGTTTGATATTATGAAAAGCCATGATCATGAACCTAATCATATATTCAAGAGGGAACCTTCCAATGAGAATTACCTGATTAAGCTCAAGCTAACACATGGATACTCCACATCATGGTTCTCCATTAATCAATAGACATTCCCATTTTATCCTAGGGGTAAAGTGTTCAAATTTAGGTTAGTTTTGTGATAGTTATTTGTTTTTTCCAAATAAGTGTGTCACACAAGCTGTATTTAGTATCTTGTTTAATTAGTTATTTTCTTATTTATCCATATTTGTTATGTGTGTTCTTAGTATTAGGATGTTTCTTTGCTTATATTTTTGTGTGTCTTATTTCAGCTACAAGTCCTTGAGGTGTCAAAAGTACAAATTAGTGTGACATTCCAAGGAGTCATCATATTATATTTATTTATTTGATCCATTATTTAACCTTTGTCATGAAGAATATCTAGGTTCTCTTGACCAATAGGTTGGTCACCCATCAAAGTCACCATAAATTTTTACATTTTGGCCTCACAGGCCAAATGTCAACCCCTTGAAATCAAAAACTTTTGGTGATCAATATTTTAGATTGTTTATATTGACTCCTAGAATGGTCATGTCATCCTTGTCCAACTAAGAGTGTTTGAATCTTGATATTGTATTATGTGTCATAGTTTCATGTTTGAATCATGGTGTGATGAGTTTCGTGAATTCCTTATGGTGTTATCTTAGATGTCATAACATATTTGAATGAGAAAGAGGATTATCAAGAGATCATGAGATTTAATCAATGTTTTAACCCTATCTAGGGAATATAGTGGTCTTTGTTAATTTGAATATGTTTTGACATTGGTTTGATATTATAACATGAGATTCATAGTGTATTCAACATCTATTATCCATGACATGCTCATCTAATCCTTTTATCACTTCCATTACCCATCAAAGCACTTCACAAGCTTATATCTCCTTGTAAAATTTTAGAAAAAGGAAAGTGACTTGACTAACTAAGTGAAAAATAGATCTTGAATACATGTTATCCAAGCCATATATTGTCCATATGCATTTTGTGACACATAAAGTCATTTTATGGGCCACTCACTCCCTTTCCACAAAGTCAAGTGGGCCCCACATGCCACTTTGTAGCCTTTCCAAATCTCCTCCTACATTTTGCCTATTTTAAAATATTTGATAACTCATGATATTACTCATTTGACACCCATATGGTGTTTTAAAGTTTTGACTTGGATAAAATGATAAAAAACACATTGTTTTAAGATTTTTTTGCACTTGTAAAGAATGGTACAGGCTATACCATATAGCAGATGATTTGAGGATGGAAGCAAGTTCATTAATGATTTATTAGACATTTTTTTGGTTACATGGATTCCAAATAAGGTCAAAACTGATCTTCACTTCATCAGCCCTTCTCTACAAGCTTGGATAACTCCTCAATTTTCTATTTGTACCATATAGAGGAGAGAGAGTGGAGGTTGTAAATCTTGGCCATGAGAAGTAGACTCAACCAGATTTAAATCATGGGAAATTTTATAGATATTTGTATCCTTAACTTTATGAACCTTCCTTAACAAGTTAAGGAATGTGTATCCACTACACATCTACACAAGCCATTTTCAAGTGGATTATTTTCATGAAATTTTGAGTGGTTTGCTTAATTTAATGATTGATGTTGTTGTATCATGTATTCAAGGATAATCCCATTATTATTGGATAACTTGTATCACAAATGTGAGCCCACATATATTTAAAATATCCATGATTAGCTATTATGTGTAGCTTGTATGAAAATTTACTATATTCACCAAGGTTTGGTATCTTCATCAGGTGTTATGAACTGAATGTGAGAGTTTGTAAAGGTGTCTTGATGTTGACAATTCCTTCTTTCTCAAAATGGACTTTTTTTTATCTCATAGGACATAAAAATAATTAAGATTCATATGTGTTTAAATGTCACTATATGATAGGCGATGTAGTCCAATAGCACTTTTAGAGTTCACATATAGCTCAAAAACATTGAAAATGATATTATTTTGATGATAGAGGATCCTTAAACCATGGTGAGCAAGCCTCTCAACCTCCTTTTTAGCCTTAATAGATTATAGACCACCCATATTACCTATAAACACACTCAATCCCATTCTTTCAAAGTTTAATGTTTTTGACAAAACTTAATGATCTTCAAAATTTCCTATGTTTCATATTTTGACTATGTAAGTGCATATTATGCCTTCAAAAGGTCATAATTTCTTAGGTGTGTGTCTTAAGGTATTTTAAAGTTTAATTTGGTTTAAATTGGGAGGTATTTTATGTTTTATGCATGCCATTATATAGACCCTTCCATTTTAAATCACCATTACTATCTTCATACTATGGCATACCCCTGTTTTCATATTCTTAACTCCTTATCACATTACTTCCATACTCCTTCATCCACCCATCCTCCCTCCTAAGAATGAACCATTTTAATGGAATTACCAAATCCCTTGGATCCCTTAAAAGGGTTAAAGTCATAAGGTGTTTTAAATATTTGGATGTAGGCCTCAAAAGATAAAATGATGAGCTACAAATAGCCTTCTAGGGAAAGTAGAGCATTTAAAAGACATCATGAAGATGATTCAGGAGTATGAGAGTTTTGCTAGGGAAATAAATAGATAGGAATAATAAAAAATGAATGATGATTAAAATTTATGATGCATGGGTTTATAATGTCTTCAAGTCACCTTTTCCATCACAAAGCTCACATAGGCCATATAAGCACCTAAAGTCACCTCCATTGGCTTAGGTTGACAAAGAAAGAGTTGGGTAGAGGGTTTCATTTCATAAGACTATTGAGCTTCCTTATAAGTCCTAAGTGTTATTGATGCCAAAAACCCTATAAAATTCATGTGAGGTACCTTGAAACTCACTCAAATAATCCTAACATATAATATGGGTACTTATAGTAGCACCTTAAGAGCTTATAGTCAACAAGTCAAAGGCAAATGAGAGAGTTGTAAGATCTAGAGTTCAAAATCACTATGTAAGATTAAGAGTGAAGTATAAGTAAGCCAACATGAATATGAACATTGATCCATACTAAAAGTGGTGGAAAAAACATAAGTAAGGAGGTATTCTACTACTTGGGATTCTCTTGAACCATCACCTATAACTACCCTATTGGCTTGATTAAAGTTAGTTGGTATGATGATCGTTATTATTTTAGGTAATTTAAAAATAGGATGAGATCATAGAGACCTTATTAAGGTGTCTATACCCTTAAAATACATATTAAACTCATATAAATTATATTAATCCAATCACACAACCAAGAATACTTGGAACACCTATATGATGTCACCATGGCATACTTGAGAAGGGAAATCACTATTGTTTCAATAGCTTAGTGGACAGATCAAACATAGGATATTGATTCATAAGTTATAACCCTTAATAAATCATGATCATGAGAACATATAATGAGTAATGTATATCACTTAAGTCCCACCATCAATCAAGTCATTGGTGAAGAAGATCATACATAGGGTTTCAATTAAAACTCAGTCAACTAGCCCTAAGAGGGTATTCCTATGCATACGGAGAAACCAAAATTTTAGATACAGAGGATAGGATAAATATGGAAACACCTAGAATAGGATAATTAAGATTAATAAGGACATATAATTGGTTTTTACCCATGAAGCCCTTAGAAAATATGATTGCAGACCTCTAAGGGTTAGATCAATCCCTCAATGTCTAAACCCTGCATAGGTAATCAAATTCTTAGAGGGAATAATCACATAATTAAGTTAGAAAATTTCATGGATAAATTTATAAATAAAATATTGGATATATCAAGATGTTTTTTTTTCTATCAATTCTCTCATAATGGCCTCAAATTCAATAATTACATGTCCAAACACAATCTATAAGAAATAAGAGGTTAGTTTGAGAAAAATTGGCAATTTGAGGTCCCTATAAGCATTATCAAGTGTTGAATTTTGGAGGAGAGGGTCCTTGTGGATTATAAAATATTCCCATCCCATTTTATTAGTTATATAAATAGTGGGTATACTTTTTATTTTGCCTCAAACCAAGACATGTCTAGATAAGGAGTCTGGGAGCAAAATAAGCAGAATCAATATTGGGAAGTCTACAAGGTGGAGTTAAATACCTCTAGAGGTTTTAGTAAAATTTATCATTATTTTTAAGTGTCATAAGACCTATTAATAAATTCAAACACTTACATATAGAGTAAAATTCTATTAAAGATAATCCAAATAGATAGGCATTAGGCCTAATTATAGATCATGCTATCACATCAAGGCTCGTATAAGATTTTAAAGTAGGTTGTATGATCTAATATGGGTATATTAGTATGTTATATACATGATATAATAGTTATTAGGTTGAAAGGAGTGAAGAAACATCATATTATATTCATAACTTTGCTCAAGTACCTAATCCTACACATAGGAAGCTCAAGTGACAACTTCAAGCACTCACCCACTCCACCACATAAGATCTCAAGACCAAAGCTCTTAGGATGTTTTAGATACCCATATGAAAAAAAAAAATACATGATATATTTACTACATTTAAGTGATAAAATCTATGAACAAATGTTAATATATCAGACACTCATAAATGTCCTATAGACTACCTTAGGTTCAACTTGTGACATTCATATCTTTATCCATCCTTTCCATGGGAGTCTAATCCATTAATGAAAGTTATTTAGGTATATGAAATATATATTAATGGTATTTATTTTGATCTTGTATGTCCATACTATATAAACCATCCTTAAGACTCTTGAGTAATCCTAAACCTCCCTAAAACCCTAGATAGACCTAGCCTTAAAAAAATGATATTTTGATTCCATAACATGCTATAATGGTCTAAAAAACTCATGTAATAAGAATTAAACTTAGATGGAATCCATTTAATGGTACCTAAATGTATGGACATTGTATGGAATCCTAAAAAATAGGTAAATTTTCATGGCTTCAAGTAGAATGAAAGGTGTTTGATAGTGTAGAGTGATTATAACCATTGAGGTAATATGTTTGGGACTTAATACATCTCATAAATAGATAAATTTCTCATGAATTCATTTGTAAGGCCCCCTAAAAGTGCATCCAAAATGGATAGTTTGCCAATGCTTAAGGAAAGTGAACTAGTCAGATTGGAGAAGTGGAGTTTCAAGTTCCTGATGCATTTATAAGCCTATGTCATGGATTGGAGTGTTGTTTGAAGCATGTATCACACTCATACATAGGTTATAAGGATTTTTTTTAGGTATCATGGAGGCTAATACATCAATACTTAGTAAAAAAGGCCTTATAATCTTAATTGACCCATGTTATCATCAAATAAGGTCAAGTTGGCATTCAAAGGCCAATAGAATGAGTTAATGTAAGGCTAATGCATTGGTTTAGGTAGTTTCCTTAACCTTGTCATGTATAATCCTTATGGACAGTTACCATTATGGAGGTTCAGATAGTTTCCTTGACCTTGTCAATTTGCCTCAGAGGAGTGTGGGTTGCTACATAATTATGGTGGCCAAATTCATGATTATAACTACCATAGGGGTATGTGATGGACTATTATAATCATGATAAAGCCTTTGGAATAGAGTAAATAAAATTGACTTAGCCTCCCTTACCTAATTTCTAATTCCAAGATCTCATTCAAGGAGCCATCAAGGAGGTCCATTGCATGAAAGGGTTAAGAGAAGATACTTGTAACTATTGTAACTAAATTAAAATTCAATTATGGTAATTGATAACCCTTATCTCCACTTTTATATGCTATTTTACCATTTCTCTCTCCTCATATCTTCTATTTATTGACGGATTATTTCCTTAGTGTGTATCCCTTATGCTTGTATGAGGAGACTCTACTAGTACTTGTACACATGCACCTCTTAGAGTGATGAATAAAAAATTTGTAGTTTTTTTATCAATCAATACTTAGTGCTTTATAACTATATTAATATTAAAAAAGTGGTTTAATTTTCCCTTATATAAGTCCAATTCCCACTTAAGTACTAAAAAAGTTTCTTTCCAAGTTATCTAATTTGTTTTGGTGTTGATGTCTCAATTATGAAGTGGATTACTGACTGTAAGTGAGTTTAACTATACCTTATCCTCATTACCCTTCATATTAAGTCAATAAAATTGACCTCTAGGTAAAAGACTATTTCTTGGAAGCTATTTTAGGTAGTGTGTTAGTTTTGTTCATAGTCCATTAGTGTAATGAATATTTCAAGCTCAAGGAGTGGATAAATTAATTCAAGGTGCATCACCACACTTTAGAGTATGTTTTCATTGATGTGAAATCTCCTTTACCCTTTTCATTCCCATAGAGTTTATATATTATATAAAGAACATTGAATTAATAAATTAGGGGAGTTAGCCCCTTAAAATCTATAGGTTTGGCATAATATTAGGTGACCCATAGCCTAAGGTCATTCCCATGTTAGACTAGGTTTGAGGATAAGACTTACACACTTATTTCCTTAGCTTGGGTGAAACCTATAACTTTCAACAATTCTAACACACTTGGTGGTTTTAGATTCAAGTGCCTTTAAGTATGATTTAAAAATGTATAAGGAAAACTTACAACCATCTTAAGAGCTTCAAATACTACATCAACATAATTATAGTCAGGAAGGTTAGAACAAAGTCATAACAAGTCTTCACTGCAGGGGTAAGAAATATTATCATCCATTGTTTCATTCTCTCTCTTATTCTTGATAATGAATTATGGATGTTTATGGGTTAAAATAATGTTATCCATTCTATTATGATCATGTCTTTAACCCTTTAAAACTCCATCATGATCTCTACCCACCTTATCTTGACACTTATCAGCTCCATACATACCCTTACCAATCCTATAATGAGTTTTCATATTGCCAAGACTATGAACCTTATTATGAGCCTCATATACCCCATTTGATGCTTGATTACCAAATTAATTAGTCATGGTAATATCATGACACCCTTGACATGCCTACTCATGCCACAAGTTAGTCCATATCTAGCCTTAAGTGAACCTTATTAGATCATGAGAAACACATGATGAACATGGACACATTGAAAGGATATGGGCAAGAAATCCCAAACAATGTCATTAGGAGGGTTAGAACTTAAGTGCAATATGTAAAGTAAAATTGGATGTCCTTCACTAGGGGCGATAATTTTAGAAATAATAGTGACATGCTTGATATAAATGGACTAATCTCCAAGATTGAATATAATTTAGGATCCCATGAAGTGAAACAAACACACCAACACCAGTGTTTTACCCTCTCCTTCACCCCATGCCAATATCATTCTAAGTATCCCATTACCCATCATAATCCCCCATCAATTGAGATTCAGAGTCATGATGGCTCCTCCCAACACCTCTAAACCCTACCCTCATGGAAATATATTCAAAAGAAAGTGCAAGAGGAAGGAAAAGTAAGCACTGAAAGAATTAGTCATCATAACAAGTCAAGACTTGAGTTTGAAGCATACCTTGCTAAGAAAATTTAGACTACAGACCAAAATTTTTACCAATCTATAAAGATAAAAAATAAACACCATATTATATACACATTCCTCCATTTATACCCCAAATAATAGTACACTCAACACAAGGAACTTCTTAGCCTAATTTTCCATCTTGGAACCAAATACTAAAATCAAAAGAGAGTGGAAAGAAGTCAAAAAAATATGAGGTCACTCAATCCCTAGCCCTCCCTCCTCATGATTCCAAATAATTTCCATCATAGAAATGTATCCAAACCAATATGTAGAAAAAGGAAAAAGTGGTAATTGTTGAAGACAAGTAGTTGGATTAAAGGAATGTGGTATGCATCTCATCCTTCTTAGAGTCACTCTAAGAATATCCTATGCCACTAATGGAGATAAAACCTATCCTTGAAGTGGTGAACATTAAAAATCAAGTTTAATCTATAGTTTATGATGATTATTTTTGATGAGTTTAAGGAGGAACTTGTCCTTAGAACACCCCTTAGTAAAGAAGGACACCATTTAATTTTTAGAAGAGTAGAAGAGTATTAATTGTAGGAGTGTAATGAACCACAAAGGGAAGACACATAAAATGAATAAGAGGAATATTTCGTTCATGACATGAAAAATATCATTTGCAATCACATTCCTAAAGAGTAGGAGAATGAAAAATTTATTTAGTCTACAATAACTTTAGGGTAAAATGACAATCTCAAAGGGTCTCTAAACACTCAAGAGAAGGTATATGCTCAAAAAAATTCCAATTTCCTTACTACCAAGATATGTCTGATGAGATACATAAGACCCCATTATTGGTTAAGGGATTAAAATGTGAGAATTGTTATATGGATTTTCAAGCTAATAATGAAGACCTTTGGTAGTAGTTAATAAACATTTATAATGAATATCAGGCTTCTTAGGGACTCATACATTTTGTAGAGCATGTTGGAGACATATCAGTAGTTGATCCTATCAAAAGTCATCCACAAAAATAGCAAACACAAGATGATAGAAGGAATGGTAGGGTGTTTACTTCATTAGTAAAACAAAGTAAATACATAGACCAAGACATGGAAAATCATATTAAGCCCATATCTAAAGTAGAATTCACACTTATCATACAAGGGAGAAAAATTTGGCATGAGTATGATTGGGTGCTCAACTCACCCAATCAACTCATGCACCAAGAGAAAGATCAAGAAAGTATGTCTAATATTATGGGAAGCCATGAGCATGCACCTAATCATAGTTATAAGAGGGAACCTTCTAGTGAGTAGTACCTAATCAAGCTCAATTTAACACATGGAAACTCCACATCATGGTGCCCCAATAATCAATAAACATTCCCATTTGATCCTAAGAAGAAAGAGTTCAAATTTAGATTAGTTTTGTGGTAGTTAGTTATCTTATCCAAATAAGTGTGTCACATAAGTTGTATTTAGTTTCTTGTTTCCTTAGTTTCTTTCCTTGTTTTCCGCTAGTGGTTAGGTGTGATCCTAGTATTAGGTTATTTTTTTTCTTATCTTTATGTGTGTCTTGGTGCTACTACAAGTCCTTGAGGTGTCAAAAAAATCAATGTGATAGTCTAAGGAGTCATCATCTTATGTTTCTTTGTTTAATCCATTATGTCACCTTTGTCATAAAAAATGTATGGGCTCTCTTGACCAATAGGCTGGTCACCCATCAAATTCACCATAAATGTTGACATTTTGGCCTCATATTAAAATGTCAACCCACTGATATCAAAAAAATTTGGTGATCAATGTTTTACCCTACTTATATTGACTCTTATCATGGTCATGTCATTCTTATCTTGATGAGATTATTTGATCCTAATTAGGGGTGTATTATGTGTCATAATTTCATGTTTAAATCAAGGTGTCACAAGTGTCTTCAAGTCTTTATGGTGTTATGTTAGGCATCATAGTGTCTTTGAATGAAAAAGATGAATATCAAGAGGTCATGAGATCCAATCAATTTTTTAGCCATATTTGAGGAGTATAGTGGTCTTTGTTAATGTGAATATGTTTTGACATTGGTTTAAGGTTATAAAATGAACTTCATAGCGCATTCAAGGTCTATTTTCCGTAACATGATCATATAAGCCTTTTAGCACTTCCATTACCCCTCAAACCACTTCATGAAATTATATAATCTTGTAAATATTTATAAAAAGGAAAGTTACTTGACTAAGTTAAAAATTGACATTTAATGCATTTTATCCATGCCACATAAAGTCATTTTATGGGCCACTCACACCCTTTCCACTAAGCCAAGTGGGTGCCACATGCTAATTTGTGACCTTTCCACTTATCCTTTGTTTTAAATATTTTAAAAGATTTGGAAACTCATGATATTCCTCATTTTACTCCCATATGGAGTATCAATGTCTGAACTTGGAGAAAATGATGAAAAATGCACTATTTTAAGGATTTTCTGCACTTTTATAGAATGGTATGAACTGTACCATATAACAGAGGATATAGGGATGTAGGTGAGTTCATTAATGATGTATCAATAAAGTTTAAAGTTAAATGTATTCCAAATAAGGTCAAAAATAGTCTACACTTCATCAACTCTTCTTTACAAGTTGGGATAACTCCTCAGGTTTCTATTTGTACCATACAAAGGAAAGATAGTGGAGGTCCTATCTCATGGCCATGAGAAGTAGACTCAACTAGCTTCCAATAATGGGAATTTGTCTATATATTTTTCTATTTAACTTTATGAACCTTCCTTAAGAAGTTAATTAATGTGTATCCACTACACATCTACATAGACCATTTTTAAGTGGATGGTTTTCATGAAATTCTAGGTGTTTTACTCATTATAATGACTAATGTTATTTTTTCAAGTCTTGAAGGATAATCACATGATAATTGGAGAAAGTGTATCACATGTGTGAGCCCCCATAGATTTAAAATCTCCATTATTATCTAATATGTATAGCCTATAGGAAAATTGATTGTATTGACCAAGGTTTGGTATTTTCATCAGGTACTATGAACAAAATGTGAGAGTTTACAAAGGTGTCCTAATGTCTATAATTCATTATTTTTAAAATTGAAAGTATAATGGCCATTATTTACCTGATAGGACCTCAAAATAATGAATACTCATGTATGTTTGAAGGTCAATGTATAAAAAATATGCAGTCCAATGGCACTTGAAAAGTTCACATATAGCTCAAAAACATTGAAAAGGATGTTATTTTGATGTTGGAGGTTCCTTACACCATGGTGAAAAATAATATCCACCTTATTTTAAACCTTAAGGGATTCAAAATCACCCATCTTACCTTTAAACACACTCAATCCCCTTTTTTCAAATTTTGAGGTTTTTAGAAAAAGTTAATGATATTCATAATTTCTTATGTTTAATGTTTTGACTATGTAAGTGCCTTGTATTCCTTCAAGAGGTCATATCTACTTAGGTATGTTTAAAAGGTCCTTCAAAATTTATATTAGCTAAAATTTGGAGGTATTTTATTTTTTATCCATACCATTATATAGACTCTACCATTTCCCATGATCATCATTGTCTTCATACTATGTCACACCCATATTTTCATATTCTCAACTCCTTATCACATAACTTCCATACTCCATCCACCCATCATCCCTCTTAAGTATGAAGCATAACAATGGACTTCCATTATCCTTTATAACCCTAAAAATGGGTAAAGTAACAAGGTGTTTTAAATATTTGGCCATAGACCTTAAAATAGCATAGCAAGAAATAAAATGACCCTTCTAAGGCTACTATAGCAGAGCATTTAAAAGACATCACTAAGGCCCTTCAAGAGTATGAGAGTTTTGATTGAGATATAAATGGATAGGCATCCTAAAGGAATAATTATGGTTTAATTTCATGATGTATGGATTTTAAAAGGATTTAAGTCAACTTGTCCATCAAAAACCTCACATAGGCCATATAAGCACCTACAACCAACTCTATTGGCTTAGGTTGACAAAAAAAGAGTTAAGAAAAGGGTTACATTTCAAAAGGCTATAGATATTCATTATATTTCATAAGTGTTAGTGATGCAAATATACCATTAAAAATCCATGTGAGGTACCTTGATACTCTTTAAAAGAAGCCTAACATATAATATGGGAACCTACAATAGCACCTTAAGAGCCTATAGTCAATAGGTCAAGTGCAAATGAGAGAGTTATAGGAGCTAGAGTTTAAAATCACCATGTGAAATTAAGAGTGAGAGGAAATGGATCTAACATGAAGATGAAAATTTTTCCATACTAAAAATGGTGGAAAAAACATAAGAAATGGGGTATTATACTACTCATGCTTCTCTTGAACCATCACCTACAGCCACCTTATTGGCTTGCTTGAAGTCATTTGGTATGATGGAGGTTATTATCTTAGGTAATTAGAAAAAAGGATTAGATAATAGAGACCTTAATAAGTTTTTTATAAACTTATAATACATAGGAAACACATATCAAGGAGATTAATACCCTCCCAAATCCAATAATATAGTGGAACACGTACAGGCTAGTCACCATGATAGACTTGAGAAAGGAAATCACTATTGTTTCAATAGCTTAGTGGCCAAATCAAATAGAGGATCTTGATACATAAGTTATAAACCTTAATAAATCTTGATAATGGGAAAATATAATGAGTAATGTAAATCACTTAAGGCCCACCATCATTTAAATCATATATGAAGAAGGGCATACACAGGGTTTTAATCAAACTCAATCAACTAGCCCTAAGAGGGCATTCATATGCATATGGAGAAACCAAAACGTTATAAATATAGGATAGGATCAAGATGGTAATGAATATAATATGGTAATGAATATTCCTAAGACCATATAATGGTTTTTTACCTAGGTAACCCTCAAAAAATATGATTGTAGACCTCTAAGGGTTAGATCATGCCTTCAATCTCCAAACTATGCATAGGTAATCAGATGCTTAGAGGGACTAATCATATTATGAAGTTATATAATGTGATGGATAAAGATTATAATTATATAGAGTATATATCATGATGGTATTTTTTACATTAAGGCACTCATAGTGGCCTCAAAGTCAAGAATTACATGCCCAAACACAGTCGCAAGAAGTAGGAGGTTAGTTTGAGAAAAAATGGCCATTTGAGGGCCATACAAGCATAATAAAGAATTGAATTTTTTAGAAGAGGGTATATATGGATTATCAAATACACCCATTTTATTTTATTGGTTATGAAAATAGTGGTTATATGCATTATTTTGTCTTAGACAAAGACATGTCTAGACAAGCAATCTAGGAGCCAAATAAGTAGATCAATCTTAAGATGTCTACAAGGTGGATTTAAATCCATCAGAAGGTTTTAAGAAAATTTAAGATTGTTTTTTTGTTTCATAATATCTCTTCATAAAGGCTAACACTCATATATAGAGTAAAATTCAATTGGAGATAAGCCAAACTGACAAGAGTGAGGCTTTATTATAGATCATGTTTTCAAATCAAGGCTCATAAAAGCTCTTAAAGTATGTTGTATGATCTAAGAGGGGATATGAGTATGTTTTAGAAATTATATAATAGATTTTAGGTTGAATTGAGTGAATAAAATTTAGAGTATCTTTATAAGTTTTCTTGATTCACCCAATCCTACACATAGACAACTCAAGTGCCAAATTCAAGCACTCACGCAGTCCACCACATAAGATCTTAGGAAAAAATATCTTAGTACTTTTTAGGTACCCATGTGTACTAAAAATCCATGATATATTGATTTTTTTATAGGGATAAAATACATGAATGAACCTTAAGAAAATAGGCACCCATAAATGGCATGTAGACTAACCTAGGGTCAACTTGTGACTTTCATATATTTATCTATCCTTGGCATGGGAGTCCAAGATTGAGTAGGTCTATGCCTTAGAGATTCATGAAATTTATATTTATATTGGATGTCTATAATATATAAACCATCCTTAAGACTCTTAAGTACTCCTAAACCTACATAAAATCCTAGGTAGACCCAATCCTAGAAAATTGAAATTTTTATGCCAGTCTTAGAATGGTCTAAATAACTCATGGAACAAGAAGTAAACTTATAAGGTATCGACCTAATGGTACTTGACTATATGAACATTATACATAATCCTTAAAATAGGTTTTTTTAGGGTTTTTTAGTAGAATTAAAGGTGTTTCATAGTACACAGTGATTCCAACCATTGGGGTAGCATGTTTGGACTTAATCAACTTATCAATGCATAAAATTCTCTAGAATTCATCTAAAATGGGCCTTGAAAGTGAATCCAAAATTAACAGTCTACCAATGCTTAAGGAAGGTGAATTAGTTAGATTCTAAAAGTGAAGTTTCAAGTTCTTAATGCATTTCTAAGCCTATCTCATGCATTAAAGTGTCATTTTAGGCATGGATCACACTCATACACATGTTATAAGGCTTTTTTCTAGGTCTCATGGAGGCTAATACATTAGTACTTAGGTAATTAAGCCTAATTGGCCTATGTTGACATCAAAGAAGGTTAATTTGGCATTAAAAAGATAATAGAATGAGGCAATGCAAGGTTGATACATTGGTAAGTAACCCTTGAAGGGAATTTAATGTGCATTTCATAACCATTATCGAGGTTGAGATATTTTCCTTAACCTTATCAATTTACCTCAAAGGAGTGTGGGATACTACATAGTTATAGTGGCCTAATTCATGATTGTAACTACCATAGGGGAGAGTGATGGACTATTTTAGGCATGGTCAAGCCTTTGACATAGAGTAAATGAAGATGACTTAGCCCCCCTTACCTGATCTCCAATTCTAACATCTCATTCAAGGAGCCATCAAGGAGGTCCAAAACATGGAAGGGTCTAGAGAAAATGGTTGTAACTATTATAATTGAAGTAAAATTAAATATTTATCATTAATAACCCTTGTCTTCACTTTTTAACACTAGTTTCCCTTTCCTCTCTCCTTATATGTTCTTCATATCGAAGGTGTTTTGCCTTAGCTTATAACCCTTAGGATTGTATGAGGATATTTTACTAGTACTTGTACTCATGCACCTCTTGGAGTGATGAATAGAAATTTGTAGTTGTTGATCAATTAATAATTAGTGTTTTATAATTGTCTTGATATGCAAATAGTGGTTGAATATTCTCTTTTAAAGGTCCAAATCCCACCTAAGTACTTACAAAATTTCCTTGTAGGACATCTAGTATGTCTTGGTGTTGATGTTTGAAGTAGGAATTAGATTACTAACTATAAGTGTCGTTAACCAGGGCTTATCCTCTTTACCCTTCATCTTAAGTAAATATAACTAACCTATAGTTAAAACACTATTTATTATAAGCCATTATAGGTAGTGTGTTAGTTTTATTCATAGTCCACTAGTGTGATGAAGATTTCAAGATCAAGGAGTGGATAAATAAATTCATGGTACATCACCACACTTGAGAGTATGTTTTCATTTCTATGTAATATCATTACCCATTTCATTCTCAAAGAGTTTAGATCTTAGATAAAGAAAACTAAATTAAGAAATTAAGGGAGCTAGCCCCTTAAAATCTATATGCATTGTCTAATATTAGGTGGCCCATAGCATAAGTTCATTCCCATGTTAGACTAGGTTTGAGGATGGGACTTGAACACTTATTTCCTTAGCTTGGGTCAAAACTAGAACCTATAACACATCTTCTATGATATGAAGAATTATATTATTGAGTATTATGTTGATGACATTCTAGTAAAATCAAAAACATGTGTTGGGCATCCTGATGTTCTACATACAATCTTCGAGAGACTTTGTGAGTACAAAGTTCATATGAATCCTAATAAGTGTGTCTTTGGAATCACTTCAATAAAGTTTTTAATATTTATTATGTCACAAAGTGGTATTGAAATGTATATTTATAAGATCAAGGCCATCATGTATATGCCTCCACCTTCTAATCTAAAATAGCTCCACAACTTGTAGGGACATATTCAATCTATTTGTAGGTCCATTTCACAACTTGAAAATAAGTGTCATTCTTTCACACACCTTTTGAAGAAAGGGGTCACTTTTCAATTGGATTTTGAATGTCAAATAATATTTTTGAATCTCACAACATACTTACACAACCCAACATTTTTGACACTGCCAACACTTATACAACCATTAATTATTTAAATTTCATTCACAAAACATGCATTGTGAGAACTCTTGGTCCAACATGATGAAAAAGGAAAGGAACACATGGTATATTATTTGAGCTAAAAACTTGTAGAATTTAAACATAATTATATACCTACTAATAAGCCTCATTTATAAATGGTGTTCACCTCACAAAATTTGTGATATTACATGTTAAATAATAAAACTATTGTTATTGCTAAAGTGGACCCTCTCAAATATTTACTGTCCAAAGCAACTCTTATTGGTCGCATGGCTAAATGGGTCATGATTTAAGCGAATTTGATGTTGAGTACTAGAAACAAAAGTCTATCGAGGGGTAGATCATTACATATTGACTTGCAAAAACTCATATCATAGATATTTTACCACTCACATTTGATTTTTTTGATGATTCTATTATGATAATAAAATAAATGTTGCATGAACCCAAAAAATGGAAATTATACTTTGATAGCTCCTTTACATCTTATGGGTCTAGATCTAACATTTTTTATCATCTGATAAGGGTATCTAATCCCTAAAGCCTTTCATATTAACTTTTTTTAGACCAAAATTTTTTTAAGTACAAAGCTCTTATTATAGGACTTTATCTGGTAGTACAGTGGGATATCTAATTATTAATGGTTTATGGGATTCTCAATTGATTATTAATCAAACTAAATATCAATATTAGACTTGAGATGATTGGATTGTACCATAAAATCAAATTATGGATAATCTCAAGGCTCATTTAAAGTCCTTATAGTTTAAACAAGTACTGTGGGCCAATAATAGATCACCCAGTGCAATGACAACAATTGGGTCCATGATAAAAATTGCCAATAGTGTTAAAGAGTATCAGTTCCTAATTAAAAATCTTCTATAGTCTGCTCATATATTGATAGATTCAAAGAGGGTATGCATAATTTCTGGTCCCAATTCCCCACCTAAACTACCTTGGTTCTAAGACATTTATAACTATTTCCATGACCAAGTATTTCCTCTCAACCTTTCACATAATCGCTAGAAGATATTCCTTTAACTAACCTATTATAACCTCCTTAGAAACATGCTTTATCAAAAGGGATATGATGGAATGCTTATTGTTTTTATCTTTGGGATAATCCAAGTTAATGCTTGCAGAGGTTCATGAAAGAATGTGTGGGGCCCACACCAATGGTGTAATATTAGACAAAAAACTCATCATAATAAGATACTTAGCCAAAGATTAAAATAGATGCTTATAATCATGTCAAGAAGTTTGTTTCTTGCCAATAACATGGTAATTTGATACATGCACCTTCCTTGCCACTCTATCCAATCACTAAACATAGCCATTCTCTACATGGGGCATTGTTATCATCAAGAAAATCAACCCAATCTCTTCTGATGGACATAATCACATTTTCACTTATACCATGTATCCCACTAAGTGGATTAAGACCATTCCTCTCACTTACATTACCAAAAATTAGATTTACAAATTTAATCATTACCATATCATCTATTGATATGGTATTCTTACCCATATTATATCCAATAATGATAGATCATTTGTAAAATGAGATGTTAAAACTCTTTGCAGCATGTTCAAAATCAAACATAAGAGATCCACCCCATATAACCTACAAGGAAACAATTATGTGAAAGCATCTAAATAATTATTGTTGCAATCCCAAATAACATTGTCAATGATTTTGGCCATAATTAGCACTTGCAAATTTTTCCTACCCTTTACGCTTATTGCACTAGTCATCAGACCCCCACAAGAGCCACTCCATATTCCCTAGTTTATGGTACAAAAGTTATTATCCCAGTCAAGATCAAGCTATCTTCATCATGGGTATCCTTAGAGAATATTATGGATGATGAAGATTATAAAGTTTCTAGGCTATAAGAGCTTGAACTCTTTGATGGAAAGAATTTAGATACCCTAGATAATTTGAAAGCATATCAGAATAGATTTCATAGAAGCTATAAATAGTGCATTCTCCCTCAGGAGTTTGAATTTGGTGACTTGGTCTTGAAGGAGAATCAAACTAACATGAATGTGGAATGCAAGAAAAATGGTAAATTTCAACCTAATTGGCTTGGGTCGTATGCAGTCATAGAAAATTATGGATTGGGAAAATACTAATTGGCTACTCCAAATGGTGAAGAGATCCAAAAACCCATGGATATTATACATCTCAAGAAGTTTTATGCTTGACAACATTTTTTTTTTGAATTCACTTATTCCACTATCATACTCTAGACCATCCTATTGTGACCATTTTAGGTCCACATCATTATACTCTAGAACATTATACCATTGAAAAATATTTTTTTACTACCCTAGACCATTGTAACCCATGATTGTTGTATCCTTAGACCATTTTCTCTTGGATCATTTATATTCAACTGAACTTATTTTCCTTCCAGTTTGGATCATTCTAACCTAGACTGTTATATTCCATAACAAATTATGATCCTAATTATGTTTCTTAGGCATGTTGGACACTCTCAGTACCAATTCTACAAATCAGTTTTTCTTGAATAATATTTCACAAATTCTTTTTGTAGACAAGTGTAGAAGGACATGTCAACACATGGTTTTTTTCCTATTGAATGGTTCTTTAGATTTATTTAAAATTTTATATTATTATATATTATTATATTTATATTATTTTTTATGAATTATTGTCTTGACATGATCATAAGTACCATTGTAGTTGATTTAGTTGTTACTTGCTTGTGGTCGTATAACTCCTTAGGTAAGTGGTTTTATGTGCCATTATTTATATCTCATTTTCATTTATTAGGTTATTGTAGCTAGTTTTAAGATGTTATTATAACTACTAACCTTGGAATACATCTCAATGGTTAGATAGTTCCTTGTATCATTTTTTATATTCATGATCCTCATTGTAGCCAGTTTAGCTCCTGCTTAAACTCTTATAAGTGAAAGTGCATCTCCTTAGGTAAGTATTTTCCTATTCCTTTTGTTAATATTTTGTTTCTATTTCTTATCCCAAAAACATAAAAACATTATAAAATAATATGATAAAAGAACAAAAACTTCATTTCCTTGAACCTTTGTTTATTCTGATCCTACACACTCTCATTATTTTATGAGCAACTTGTACCAATATCTCATTATTTTATGAGTTGAACCAATTATTCTCTCATAATTCTCAATCAAGTTGAGACACTTAAAAAAAACTAAACATTTGATAATGTTCCCAAAATCCCCTAAAACATAATAAAATCATGAAAATTAGCTTAGCATTTTTCTGAGAGATAAAGTCATCAAAGTTTTTGGGTGGGTTTCTCTTATTTTTCTCAGTTTATTTATAGAACACCTTAGTCATTTTCCCCCCATTTTTGGGAGAACTACATTGGCCTAAGATCTATAAAGACTATGTAGGAAGCACTTGGATATATGGGGTATCTTGGGTTAGCTTAGCCACATTCACAATTTCTTTTCTTTGTCAACCATTTCTTTACCTTAATGATCCTAGGAACTTTATCTATTTCATGAGTAACCACTTGTCATTTAGTTTCCCCATCTTCTTGGCTTCAAGCCTTATGCTCTCACCATTTTGTGAGTTTCTATTTTGCACATTTTTTATTTAACTTAGATACACTAATAAACACTTGGCTTTATTTATTCTCTCATTGTTTTATAATTAACCTTTTCCCACGCTCTCACCATTTTGTGAGACCCTTGTGTGCATTGTTCATTTAAAACACAATACATTATTTCACCCTTGGATTTTCTTATGCTCTCACAATTTTGTGATACTTTTTATTTTTATCAACCTTGAATGTAGTAGGCCCTCTAAATTACCAAGTTAGTTTATGTGTGCTTACTTGTTTCTTGTCCTTTAGTATGGTTTTAACATAAAACCATACCCTCTTTTTCTCATGCACTCACCATTTTCTGAGCCCATTCCATTATTCCTCTACAATACACCCATGTTCCTTTATCATCATTTTGTTTTATCCCATCTCTTAGGAGAAGTACATTTGTCCTAAATTTCATGTTGTATCTTACATCCATGAAACTATGTAGGTAGCATTCACTTGCCTCATGCATCTGGAGTTAGCATGGACACCCCTTCTTTTTCTTCTATTTTCCTCCATTTTATTTTGTGTTGTTGTTTCCCTATCACCTGGGGGAAACTTTATAGACATTTTTATTGTCTCATTGCACTAGTATCATTGTTTTTAAGCTTAGTTGTCACCCTATCACAGAGCATAATGCCTCTATTACACATGCATGACCAATTTATTTTCTTTTTACACTAATATTATGATTAACTATTTTTTGTGTGTGTTTATTTTATTTTTATTATTTTTTTGTTGTGTTCCCATTTACTTGTATTATTATATTATTTTTTTGTAAATATTTTTATTTTTATTTTGTTGTGATTTGTTATCTCTCCATTTTTTTATTGAATTTTTGTGGTTCATTTGTTAGTTTATATTTTCATTGTGTTGAGTCTCTATTTTGTTTGTTGGCATTTTGTTGTGTTTTCATTGTTTTTTTATTGAGTTTTTATTTTATCTATTGGTGTTTTTTTATTTTTTATTTGTTATTTTTTAGAATTCTATTATATTATTTTGTGTTTTATTGTGCTTGTATTTTGTTCTTTTGTGTTTAGATACATTTTGTAAACATTTTGAGTCTAGTTTTCACTTAGGCTTGATTTGCTTACATTGTATTTAACTTATTTTCTTATTTGTTTGTTTTTTAAGTGCACATTATTAATACACGTGAATCTTGATTATTCATATATTGATTTTAGGTTGTTTAAACATTTTTTCTTTCTTTCTTGTCTTATTCCTAATTGAAACTTGATTGTTCATATCTTGATTTTAAGTTAGATTAATTTTTTGTATTATTGTTTTTGTCTTTGTTTTTATTTTTTTAAACATAAATAGTTATAACTATGGTATTAGTACTTTTTATCATTATCCTTATTTATAAATGTTCACATTTGGACCACCTAAGTGAAAATAGAAATACAATGTTTTTATAAGTTACTCATACTTATGATGCATAATTTCAAATTTGCTATACCAAAAACCAAGTGCTCCAAGTCCAAAAGTCAATGTGATATTGAAGATCATTTCTAAACATAACATATATAGTTACTCACACAAGATTTATCCTAGGCCAACTTCAAAAACACACCAAACTTGATACAAGATGTCCATCTCTTGACATAAACTATGAGTCTAATTGACTATTTGTATGATTAGTTTGGGATGAGCATCTCATAAAAAATCCTCTAGCATCTAGTAATTTATGAAGTAGAACAATACAAATACATCAACATACATATGCTAACTAAGGATGTGCATCTCCTAAAACTAGCATATCCAACCATATCATAAAAAGGTCAATAAAAATTAAACATCATGTGACAATAGAATAATATTAAGAGTCCATGTACAAGTAGAAATAATCTAAAAAAAAAGGTCATATATATCTCTCAAAATCATGTTTTATACATCACATGAATATATATAAAAATCATAATATAAAAAGAAGAGCTAAAAAATTAGCTTCGATCATGGTCATCCCTAGGGGGACTCTATTAGAAGCTCTGACCCATCCCTAACATTAAAACTAATAGCGGGAATCATGGTGGAGGCCCCTTGACTACCCATTATGCTACTAGCTATGTCACTGATCATGATGACTCAGTTTCATCTCTGAACCAAGAGGTCTAGCTAGTTCATTATGATCTCATGTGTTCCTTATAGGAATTCACTCTCTTCTATGTATGAATTGCCACCTCATATGTATGCCTATAGTAGGTTATCTCATCCTTTACATGAAAGACATCATCCTTCATGCACAAGGAATCATCATTGGCCATAATGACATCAACCAAGGCTCTAGTTTCTCTTGAACTAGTGTATGTCCTATCTCGGTGGGCCTCATCTCACTCTTATGTGAACATGTCAACTTATGATACTAGTCTTTCCCTATCCACCTAAACAAAGTATAATTCCTAGAACATTATCAATATCTCTAGGTCTTGTGTGGCTAACTGGGACTAAACCCCTATCAACTATGTGACCTATCATCTCAAAGTATTAATATCTACATCTGTATATATAACAAGACCCTATAGTATAATGGTATCTCCCTTGGTAGTCAACCACTATGCTTGTAATTCAACCACAATTCTCTATAAACTAGTAATCTCTTAGAGGTGTGCAATAATATCCCTCTGGAGTCTATCTATCAAATATTGGTCCTATATGGACCTACTTATACTAGAGGGACCTACCTCTCTTGAAATTATCCTTCCATCTATATTTAAGGGTCCTACCTATCCTAAACCTATCTAATTTCCCCCATCACCACCTAGGGCATCCCCATCTCTGCATATTGCTCACTCATCTTGGTCATCTCTATATCACCTCCTAAACCCTACTATGCATGAGGATACACTAACTATAATGGTATAATTTATGGGATCATTGGATATATAATCACCTAAAATTGTCATTAGTTTGGCGCATATCCTTGGTCTCTCCTCCTTTTATCCCACCTTTGATGTAACAGTAGCTACTAAGGTAATGACCTCATCAATCAGATTGGTTTCACCCTACTCCACCATGTAACATAAGCATCGATAACCCCTACATCTAGAACCACTCCAAAATAATCCCATAATATGTGTGACACATTTCCATAGTCCACAAAAACCTCTACCCTAGGCACTAGTGGCTGACACTCCATGATCTCCCTAGTCACACGAGTAAAGAAGTGTGGAACTTGTGGGACATCTTGATTCATGTCAAAATATCATTGGAATCAATCTAGCTTGTAGCTCTCCACCACATATTTATGAAAAATTGTGATATAACATGGTACGATCATATAGATGATCATGAATATGTCCTCTACCCAAAGCCACTGTGTCCCTATATAGGGTCATTAGATGAAGTCTTTGCCCTCCATCTCATCTAAAACTCATTGATAGTAAGAAAAGTCTCCAAAATGTACCTACATACCTGGCCCTATCAAATTTCATCCCCAAGATAGGGGATCCTTTATTCCCCTCTATTATCTTAGGCCCACTATCCATGCAATGGTTATGTACACCCATGGCCATACCTACATTAGTGTGTTGTAGCCTATGTTGCACCTTCCTTGATAAGCTATAATTTACAAGTATTTGTATAGTTAGTATAGGATAAATAGTCCCCATACAAATCATGTCAGTTAATTAAACATCTCCTACACAATGTTGATCAAACATAGTGGGAAAAAATATCTACTCTTGTCTAGTAGTAGGAGGTCACTAACAAGAGATATCAAAACTACCACATATGGGGAAACTATTCCCTATCCTACTCCTTCCTCCAATGGCCAAGCCATATCCTCTAGTACATCTATGTTTATGCATCCATCCATAATATCAAGGTCAACTACTCTGATTAGGTCATCTAGCATAACCCATCATCCAACCAACATCCAAGTGATCATAGGTCCTTGCATTGATACTTGTAATATATGATTCACATTCTCCAATATCACCATAACCTCCCTAGTTGGGAGATGAAATTTAGAGGTATCTAAGATCCACCTCTCAACAAGTGATGATAAATAATCCCTATCTATCTAAATCACTAATGATCATGTTAGGTGATATAGGTCTACTATCACTAAGATGCCTACAAGCTCATCTACCATGAGACCATATCAATGTAATACTTGGTAGCACTACTCCTATGATGTAATAACTATATTTCACTTTATAAAATTAAACACAAGAATCAAGTTAATTATTTTTCCTTTCAATCACATAATTATTCTAATTTTGAGGCCTAGACTACTACTTTGTGGGAATCACTCTTTCTTTTATTCTACTTTTGGGCCTAGATTAATCTCCTATGGTCCCCATTATATTTTATTCTAGTGTTTTCTTCATTTTTTTGGTGATACAACCATCTAGATTTCATTCCTACTACTATTTAGGGTGATCCTACTAACATCATTTAACCCTCCATTTAGTAAGTCATTCCTTTTGATTGACAAGCCAATCCTACTAAACTTTTTGAATCCACCATTTGATCTAGTGATTTACACCTAAAAATTTGAATTCACTGATGTCCTAGTGAACTCACTATTTTGACCCATGATCCCAATGAAAGGTCAACAAAATCATTGATCTTATCGTGATTACATTTTTTTCATGGGTGAAACTACCATTTTCCAAAGAGGGAAAATAGTGGGATCACCCAACTAGCTACTTCCTATGCCTATTAAATACCATAAATGTACAAATCAAATATAAAAGGGTACCTACCAATGGTCCACTCCATGGTGGTCACTAATACTCTCTAATGTGCTCTCCAAGGTGAAAATGGTGTGGGATGTTGGCCATTCTTCTCATCTCTCTCATATGAAAGTATAAAATCTCTAAATTTACTATAGCTAGGGCTGCAAATGAACTATATTTACCCCTAGGGGTCAAAAAATAGTAAATTTTTCAATTTTTTCACCCCCTAGGCCTATAGTTTCTCCAATTTATTACTCTTGGAATATTATTTTATCTCATTTTATCTATTTTTCCTTCCACTTTATTTTAATTATTTCATTCTTCAACATATTTTGATGAAATTAATGTGATTATTATTTCTTCTAATCAAGGGCCGAACACATCAGATATTTTCAAATTTTCTATCTTTCCCTTGAGGGGACATCATGGATCACCTAAATAAATTTTGTGGTAGTTTCATAACCCTATTTCTCTATACTCATGAAAAATTTAATGGAAAATGGGAATGAGGTTTATTTCTTTTGATAATAGTGACCTTATCATTCTTTAAAAAGATGTTATTTTAACTGAATGTCTTACCATGCCTTCCCAAATAGGGGTAGAATGTATACATACAATTCATATCACTATTGTGTTAAAATTATCAATCTAAGAAATATCCTATGACAATACACAATCTAGGCCAAAATAACTAAAAAGTGTTAAATCATTTGAACTTATCATGTACAAGTGCTAATATAGGCTAATGTATCCCTAAATAGTGTTAAGCATGGGATATACTAAGAGGGGGGTGAATCAGTATATCATATATCTATAAAACATTCCCTTAATCAAATTCCACTTAGCCAAACATTCAAGATATGTAATAAAATTGAAACAATAAACACTACACAAGATAGAGAGAGAGACCTGATATAATATGGAAACCCAATGTGGGAAAAACCACGGAGAACAATCTCAAGTATATGAATGAGCACCAACACAACAAAAATTCATGAGCACCAACCCATAGGAGCACTAACCCCTTTGCTGAGCACCAACAGAGCAATAATTCATGAGCACCAACCCATAGGAGCACTAACCCCTTTGTGTATACCACATAACTATCTCTCAATGTTGTTATCTCAACAAATGATATTTCATTACAATATCTCTTTCCTCTCTCACATTTGCTCTTCTAAGCTAGATATAACAAATAAAAATCATATTCATCCCTCACAATGCTCTTCTAATCTAGATATTACAATATCAAATCAACCTCTATATTCTTCTCTTAAAAATGGCTTCTTAAGCCTTTATTCATAGATTTTAAAATGACATTTGGCCTTCTGCCTTTGTGACCCTTCAATCCTCATGGAAAATGGTGCCAAACTTATATGATCCTTCATATCCTTGCCTTTGAAAAGTCATGTGGTGACCCGTCATGAGCAAAAATGTCCTTCCCTCTTTTGTCTTTACCTTGGTGACTTTTCTTATTCCTCAAAGTGTCCCTTCAAGAGAAATTGTGCCCTTCCTCTTTTGTCTTCACTTGGTGACTCTTGGAATTCCCCAAGATGACTCTTCATGGGAAAATGCATCCCATTCTTCTTTTGTCTTCATCCCATGACTGTTTGACTTCTCCATGGGCACTTCTTTTGTCTTATATGCAACGAAAAATATATTCATTAATATTAAATAAATATTAACACAAATTAGCTAAGATATATCTATTACAAACATTATTAAATGCAATGGGGCCTGTTGACATATTAGATTGCACCTGGGGCTAGGATGCCCAGCTCTTGCCCTTCCATACACAATAATGGAAACTCCTCTCTCACCTATGGGATCGGTGAAGCTGGAGGGGAGAGTCTCTAGATAAGGCCTAGCTCCCTTTGATGTATCTTTTAGGCCCTAATTTCTCCTATTGCTAATAAATAAAATGAAAAAAAGGGGGGCGATGAAAAGAGAGAGAGAGATTCTAAAAATAGAACCTAAGCTTAAAAAGAAAAGGTGATACACCAAAAAATGTGACCCACCCAGCCTAAATATACACCTTTCACCAAAAAGAAGCACCCATACACTTCATCTGAAGTGGGAAGCTCTTCTACAACAGTTAGCTAGGGGTCCATGGAAATACAAGGAGAAAGAAAACTACCAGAGGCATCCTTAAACACACTTATGGTAGCCTATTCATAGGTGCCTACATTCCCCTAGGAACACTTTTGGCAGACCTGTAGAAAAGGAGACTTCACAATGCACTGGACATGCTATAATTGACCTGTGAAAATCATGAAAGATAATAACTTAACACAAAAGAAGAAAATAGACATATACTTTAAAGTGCAAGTCCAAATAGAGGTAAAAAATGCTAAGTCCTAATTCAAGGTAAAAACTGGCAGAGCTCTACCTTATAAGCCTAATAGATTTTTGGGCATAGTTTTGCCTTAAGGCTAAGAGAGTGAGTCCTCAAAATTAGAATTTTACAATATATATATATATATATATATATATATATATATATATATATATATATATATATATATATATATATATATATATATATATATATAAAGAGGAAGAGAACTTCACATTTTTTGGGAAAGATTTTGGCACTCTTTTTGCAAGCTAGCCCATGTGCACTCTGAGCCTTGGGAATAGGGCACTGTTTGATTTTTGATTCGTACTTTGACTTTGGCATTCCACATTAATGTGAAAAACATGGCCATGCCTCTTTTCTGCAAATAGACTACTCTTTTCAAGGCATTTGCACAGCTTGTCTACTTATAAATGTAAACTAGAAAAAAAATAGGCCATGCCATTTGGTGACCATCTGGTAATAACGCGCCTCCTCTTTTCCACTTGAACTGCTTTGTCTCTTTCTGCACCTTGTCTTCTCCTAGCTTTGTCTCCTTCTAGCTCCTTCAGCCCTTGAGGGATATCTTCTGGTATGTTGTTGTGTTCCTTGGGATCTTTTCATGTTTGGTGCTTAGGCAATTTAAAAGCAAACAACTATTTCACTGTCTTAAATTTGATGTCCACACACCCATCATCACTTTAAAAATCAATGGCTAATTTCTCTCATTGAAATTGACAGCTTTCAAGACGTCACTGTCCTTGGCAAATTCCTTTAGGCCTTTTTTTACAGCTTTTATTGTAGGTTTTTTCCTGTGGGCTTTTTTCCCATAGATAAAAAGTCCATGAGAATTGGCTGCTTAGATTTCCCTGGGTCCTTTCTTTGTACTGGCGGCCTTCCTCTAAATTCCTTGAGACTTTTTGTCTAAAGGAACTCCTTCAGATAAAAGTCTAAAATAATTCAAAGCCTTAAGACTTTCGACATGCTTTTGAAAACCTTCAGCTACCTTCAAAGTGCTCCTTGCCCTCTACAAGGGCACTTGTCTTCTAGCTTTAGGATGCTCCCTTAAACCAAGCCATTGAATCAATCGATTGAACGAAAAATGGTTCAACAGTTCAACGGTTCAACATTATGTGCCACTCATTCATTGAACCGAGCCATTTGAACCTATCGCTTGAACCAAGTGTTTGAACCGTTCCTTTAAACCAATTTCTTGAACCAACTGCTTAAACCAAAAATGGTTTAACGGTTTAATGGTTAAACATTGCACACCATTTTTTTGAATTGTGCCACTTTAAAACAAGCCTTTGAACTTGTTGCGATGAACCAAGGATTTGAACCAAGGTTGATGAACTTGAGTTTTAAACCAAAGCATTGAAATCTACCATCAAACTAAAGCATTAAACTTTGGCAAAGCATTAAAACAACTGAATTGAACCAAACCTTTGAACCAAGTGATGAACCAAGGCATTGAACCAAGGCGTTGAACTGGTTCAATGGTTCAACGATTCAAAGCCGTTAACTCTTTCAAAAGATCATGTCATTTAACCACTTTAGCTCTCTTTCCTTATGGATTTATTTGGACAAGAGCCTGAATAAGCCTTATAAAACCTAGCACTCTCTTAATTGATTCTTCATGCACCAAAAAACTAAACTATAGAGTCTAAAAACTTCTTTATAGAATCTCTAGAAACTTCACCTACTGAGTCCGTAAATAAATACCTACAGAGTCCATAGAAATAGACCTATAGAGTCCATATAAATTCTTGGACTTGTGCAAAATCAAAAATGAATTGGCCTAGAATAGCAAGGGAAAAAGGGGACCATTTTTTGGCTTGTTGGGCAAAAAATGGTCAATAAATTGGCAACTCCAAGGGGAAGAATGCCTATTATGCTTAGAGACTAGTTGCCTTGTAGTCCATTGGGCATGGAGTCAGGTGTAGCTTGAAAAAATTTAGCAATAGCCCCAATAGATCTAAGAATCAAACATGAACCTTTTACCCCACACATAAAGGAAAACACACAAGGCTAAAAACACTACCTGTGCAAACTACACATAGGGAAAGGAAGAAAAGAAACTAAAAACAAGTACTATATATAACTAACCAGGTACATCTTCTTCCCTCCTAGATCAAAGGGAAAACTTCTTAAGTCTCCTTCCTTGCAAGGAAACTTATGGTGCCAGACAAGTGGCTGAATGAAATGGAGAGTTGGTGACCTATTCCTCTTGCTTGCCACAAGGTTGGCTTGTATCTAAGTGGATCATATTCAAACATGCTTCCAACATATACGTACTCTATTTGTTCTTGGAAGCTTGCCTCCTATTGGTTCTTCATGCTAGTGTATCTCATCAAGAAATCAATCACTGTTGGCTCATCACCATAAGCCCCTTGATATACATCATTGACTAGCTTGTTCTCCTCTACCCCATGCTCGGTTTCCATGGTATGACCATCCTCTTTGATGATTTCAAAGAAAGTATCTTTAGATTGACCAACCTCTTGAAGGGATAAATCTAAAATCCTACAGCCCCTTTGCATACTTATTTGAGTCGCAATGCTGCCTTCTCCACTCTTAGCCAATTCATAGCCCCCTTGAAGAATAGTGTAACATACCCCAATGACTTCAAATAAATCATTCAAATCATGGTAAATAAAGTGTCCATGCCCCTCTGTAATGTCTTGCAAAATGAGAAAAGGGGCATAAATCACTTCTTCATCATCAGAGATAGAGGCTTGTGACTTCTTTTATTGTTCATCAAAAGGGGTACCTATGGTGATCTCCTCCTCATCTACACTAATGAAGTCTCCCTGATTAGTCATGAACTGAGCATACTCCTCTTCACTTGCTTCCTTTAAGATAGTTTCCTCCTCAAGAATGGGTGAAGTGGAAGGCTGACGGATGAACTCATGTGGAAGAGAAGGCAGTCCTTGAACTAAAATCAAATGATTCTCCTCTTTCCATTTGGTTATTACTTCATCTATATCAAGCATGGCCTAATAGTTCTCTTAGAGATGTGTAGGTGGGGTGTGTTCAGACATGGAATGTGCCATTGGGTCTGAACCATCCATCACACACTGGCTGAGGAATCTCTCTCTAGATTATGACTCTACAATTTGCCTGTCTATATCCTCTTGGAAGAGCCTTTCTTAGAGGTCACAATCATCATCAAGAGTAGGATCAGCCTCATCTTCTTCAAGGTTTTGAGAAAAACCTTTCTCTTCCTCTTCCTTTCTTCCCCAATATTCCACTATTTACTTCAAACTCATGATCTTGGGATTGGAATCTTGCTCCTATGAATAGGTAGCAACATTATCCTTTTCAAGGTCTTGAGCTGGTTCATGATGTTCCTTCTTCCAACTTGGAATTTTAAGATCATGTTGAAATACTTGAGGAAGTTGGGGAAGATTTGGGAGGGTCTGCTCATGTACAAGAAGAGATGTCTAAAAAGAGGCGTGTTGAAAAGTTAGGCATACAAGATTAAAGGAAAGATCAATTGATGCATCAGAAGAGTCAAAATGAGCAAGTGCCACCTGATAAAAAGGATTTGACACACAAGAGGGAGTTTTATCTAGAATAGGAGGGGGCTGACCTTGGGCCAAAATTTCTTGATTTTCATCCCTCAACTTTACCAACACTTCATAAATATTGAAATTAGCTTGTGGATTGGTGGAAGGGGTGTCTTTTGGTGTCGGCTCCTCTATAAGGTTTGAAAGCTCCATCTCTCTTTCTCTAAGCAATCACATCTTCTTCTCTAATTCTTCAATCCACTTAGCCTGATTATCATCATTTTGTACCTCTTAGAGCTCGTATGAATCATCATAGAAATGGGGAGTGCATGAAGGTTGCCAAGAAATGTAAGAAGCTTTTAGAGGAAGGGTGAGAGGGACATGAAAAGGACTAACCTCATTTTGTACCTTACACTCTTGGACAATGTCTTTCTCCTCCTTACTATTCCATCTCAAGATATTTGGACTGGGCATCTCCTTTTGGGGTGATGGGGCTATAATGTGAGAGGGTAGTGAGGGTTTAGATTCCACTTCCCTTGCTACCAAAATAGACTGCTACATTTAAATATTTTCCAATTCAATATGTCTATCAAGATTAGCCTGAAACACAAGATTTATTGTTTTGGAACTCTCCTTAACATGATTGGGGAAAAGACTTTGATAGGCTTGACTTGGCTCATAAGTAAGGGTTGTATATGACTGATATGATACTTGGGACAGTGAGTATGCAGGTTGATAGACTTTGTAAGGCTGCCTCTCATAAATACTCAACTTCTCTTCCAAAGATGTAATCATGCCACTCACATCTAACATCTCACTTGTAAGCCTTTGCCAGTTGGTTATTTCAATAGGATCCCATTCACTCTTAATATAATCTAGTGAATTTCTCACATGATGGATGACATGATCAATAATTTCTTGGCCACATCCCCTTTTGGTGTCAAGATCTATAACATACTTTTCATATCCCAATAATGCTCGTATGAAGGTGGAAATGAGTTGATTAGTGAAGAGACTGGGTTGAGTGGGAGAAGTGACACATTGAGAAGACTGGGCATAAGGATAATAAGGATCATAGCCATGTTGGCCAAGGAAAATAGGGTCCATGGCTCTAAATGATGGAATTATACATACCAAAATACTATTTCTTGATGGCACAAGAACTGCTTAACCAGTTGATTTAACTCAGAGTCACCATTGGTGTTGATGCAAAAGCCTCTAAAGGCTGGTTGGTTGAGGAACACACCAAAAATTCTTCAACTCTTTGGACAAAACTTGTCCTAGTTGGTCCCATCAGGTATGCCAAAAACTATTGACACAATGGATTGCACCTGGGGGCAGGATGCCTAGCTCCTGCCCTTCCAAATACAACAATCGAAACTCCCCTCTCGCCTGTGGGACTAACAAAGCTAGAGGGAAGAGTCTCTAGATAAGGGCTAGATCTCTCTGACATATCTTTTAGGCCCTAGTTTCTCCTACTTCTAATAAATAAAATGAAAAAAAGGGGGGGATGAAAAGAGAGAGAGAGATGCTAAAAATAGAACCTAAGCTTAAAAAGGAAAAGGTGATATACTAGAAAATGTGACCCACCTAACCTAAATATACACTTTTCACCAAAAATAAGCACCCATACACTTCATCTAAAGTGGGAAGCTCTTTTGTAATAGTCAGCTAGAGGTCCATGGAAATACGAGGAATAAAACTACCAGAGGCATCCTCAAACACACTTATGACAACCTATTCACAGGCACCTACATTCCCCTAGTAACAATTCTGGAAGACCTACAGAAAAGGAGACTTCACAATGCACTAGACATGCTGTAATCAACTTATGAAAATCATGAAAGATAATGACTTAACACAAAAGAATAAAATAGACATATACTTTAAAGTGCAAGTCCAAATAGAGGCAAAAAATGCTAAGTCTTGATTCAAGGTAAAAACTAGCAGAGCTTTGCCTTACAAGCTTGGGAGATTTTTGGGCAGATTCTTGTCTTAAGGCTAAAATAGTTAATCCTTCTCAAAATGATAATTTTACAATATATAGAAAGAGGAAGAGAACTTGGCATTTTTTGGGAAAGATTTTGGTGCTCTTTTTGCAGGCTGGCCCATGTTAGCTATGAGCCTTGGGAATAGGGAGTTGTTTGATTATCGGTTCTTACTTTGACTTTGGCATTCCACATTAATGTGAAAAATAGTGTTGCACCTCTTTTCTACAAATAGACTACTCTTTTAAGGCATTTGCGTGGCTTGTCTACTTATAAATGCAAACTAGAAAAAAAAATAGGCTGTGCCATTTCATGACCATCTAGAAATAACTCACCTCCTCTTTGCCACTTAAACTACTTTGTCTCTTTCTGCACCTTGTCTTCTCCCTGCTTTATCTCCTTTTGGCTCCTTTGGCCCTTGGGGGCTATCTTCTGGTAGGTTGCTACATTCCTTGGGATCTTTTCATGGTTGGCACTCAAGCAATTTAAAAGCAAATGGATATTTCACCATCTTAAATTTGACATCCACGCACCCGTCATCACTTTAAAAATCAATGGCTAATTTGTCTCCTTGAAATCGATGGCTTTTGGGACATCACTATCATTGGAAAATTCCTTCAAGCCTTTTTTGTGAACTTTTTCTATGGGCTTTTTCCTGTGGGCTTTTTTCTTGCAGAGAAAAAGTCTGTGAGAATTGGTCGCTTAGATTTCCCTAGGTCCTTTCTTCATGTTGGCAGCCTTCCTCTGAATTCCTTCAAACTTTTTGTCTGAAGGAATTCCTTCAAACAAAAGTATGAAATAATTCAATGCCTTAAGACTTTCTACGTGCTTTTGAAAACCTTTGGCTAGCTTCGAAGTGCTCCCCGCCCTTTGCAAGGGCTTTTGAACCCAGAACTGCCCTCCACAAGGGCACTTGTCTTCCAGCTTTAGGATGCTCCCTTGAACCAACTGATTGAACTAAAAATGCTTTAATGGTTCAACATTACATGCCACTCATTCATTGAACTAGTCCATTTAAACCTGCCACTTGAACCAAGTGTTTGAACCATTCCTTTGAACCAACCACTTGAACCAAAAATGGTTCAACAGTTCAATGGTTCAATAATTCAACACTGCATGCCATTTTTTTGAACTATGCCACTTTAAAACAAGCCTTTGAACTTGTTGTAATGAACTAAGGCTTTGAACCAAGGCTGATGAACTTGAGTTTTGAACCAAAGCATTAAACTCAGCCATCAAACCAAAGCATTGAACTTTGCTGAAGCATTGAACCAACTAAATTAAACCAAGCCTTTGAACAAAGTGATGAACTTTGGTGTTGAACCTCAGCCATTAAACTTGAGTGTTAAACCAAAGTGATGAGCCAAGGCATTGAACCAAGGTGTTGAACTGGTTCAATGGTTCAACAGTTTAAAGTTGTTAACTCTTTTCAAAGATCATGTCATTGAACTGCTTTAGCTCTCTTTCCTTATGGATTTGTTTAGACAAGATCCCAAAGAAGCCTTGTAAAACTCAGCACTCTCTGAATTGATTCTTCATGCACCAAAAGACCAACTTGCAGAGTCTATAGAAAAACTTCTTTGTAGAATCTGTAGAATCTTCACTTGTAGAGTCTATAGAAAAAGACCTATAAAGTCCATAGAAATAGAACTGTAAAGTCCATAGAAATTTTTGGACTTGTGCAAAATCAAAAATGAACTGGCCTAGAATAGCAGGGGAAGAAGGGGACCAATTTTTGGCTTGTTGGGCAAAAAATGGTCAACAGGGCCTTTATCACCAATAATGCTAGACCTTTGACATCAATGACAATATTTATAATAATCTCCCCCTTTGTCATTGATGGAAACCTCAATCCTAAAACTACCATATCCTATCACCTGTACATCCTATCATCTGAAAACATACAGTAACTCCCCCTTACTGTAGCAACTTATACTTGTTCCTTGTACCTATTTTTGCACCTATACCTATACCTTTTATTCTCCCCCTTTGACATCAATGGAAAAAGGCCTACTTGGAGCTAACACTTAGCTCACCCTCAACTAATGTTGAACATTAATGGGAGGAAGTAAAAGAAATTACTCCCAACTCCTCTTGTAGATCTTTGAATGTGTCCTTTGATCGTGCCTTTGAGAAGATATCTAATAATGCATATAAATCTTTGCCTATCCTTTGAGCATCTATAATCAACTCATTTAAATATTTTATTTTGATCTCATAACCTTCTACATAAAACTTTAATGTGTATCCCTGAACACATATTTGACTTACACTCAATAAATTATGCTTAAGTTTTTTTTTACATACAAAACATTCTTAGTCTTGGTTCTACCATTATCCAAATTTAAAGTACCTTTTTTGGCTATCCTGGCAGTGGTTTTATCTCCAAATCTCACTATGCCACCATTGATCTTCTTTAGATTTATGAACTTACTCTTATCTCCTGTCATATGCCTCGAACATTCACTATCGACAAACCATGGTTGATCTTTATTTCTTACATGAAAAGCTGTCTACACCAACATAGAATCTTTAGGTTGTTTCTTCTATCATGAACATGTTTGAACCTTCTTCTTGATGAATGGAGCTTTGAAACTCTAATCCTTCTTCATTAAATCTACATGAGTATCCTTCTTCTTATTTCTACAACTATTAGCTCTTTTTCAACATTCTAATTTCTTATGACCATAATCATTTGAAACACTACATATGCAAGAATCATTCTAATAGCCTCAAACCTTAACACCTGTGAAAAATTTTCTTCAAAAATCTATTCCCTCAAAAGATATAAAAATTAATCTATCAACTCACCTTCTTGTCATCTAACATATCCAAGACCCAATAGTATCCACCATGCTTCAATTTTTTAATTAAAAGTGTCTCCTTGAAGCCTCAAAGAGACACCCCACACAAAGAGTTGTAGAAATAAATCTCAGGAGATTCCCACATCTCCTCTATTTCTTCCTTGTGTCTTTCTCTTAGAATCTATTTAAGCATGTCTAAAATTTTTGACTTACTAACCTTAACATTTATGATGTTTTTCATCTTCTCAAATTTTGCAACTATCTTATCTTGAGAAAGCTCATGCTCAAATGTAACAAGAGATTCTTCACAATCCTTCCTATCTGATTCTTTATCTACTATAGTAAGTAATTCATTTTCACTCTTAAACTCAACCTAATCAACTTTTACTATTTTAGGTCTCCAAACCTGAATTTGAATCTTCTCATATCTTTTATGGGATCTATAACCTTTGACATACTTTGAATATCTCTTTACTTTATTTGGACATAATTTAGAAATATGGCCAACCTTATGACAACAAAAGCAAATAGTATTTCTCATACCTTATTTTTTAATGTGACCAAGATCTCCCTTTGACTGATTGCTTCTCCTCATACAGTCTCTTTCCCTATGACCAACATGATGACAAATAAATCAATGACCATGAAAATAATTTTAAACTTAAAAGCATTAGGCTACCTGATCGACTTCTTCAATTTACCTTCAAAACTTGCATCCTTTTTTCCTTGGACTAATATTTCATGATCTTTTTCAACCTTGATTATAAGCTTCTCATGATTAGCATTTAAAGAACCTAACTCAACCATCAACTCATTACACTCTTCTTCTCTTGATTTTAAACTTGAATTTTCAACCTCTAATTGATTCTTACGATCCTTAATACATATCTTTTTTTTTTTTACTTCCATAGCCAACTTAGAATCCAAGATACACACCTATTCCTTAAGAGCCTCAACCATAGATTTCAACTCTTGATTCTCCATCTTTAGCTGCTTGGCCATCTTGTGTTTTTCCTTGATCTACCTTCAAGCTGTTAAACCCTTTCTAAAGGAACCTGCTCTGATACAAATTTTTAAGCATGGGATATACTGAGAGGGGGGGGTGAATCAGTATATCATATATCTATAAAAAATTCTCTTAATAAAATAACACTTAACCAAACATTCAAGATATGAAATAAAAATAAAATAATAAACACCACACAAGATAGAGAGAGACACAAAATATAACGTGGAAACCCAATGTGGGAAAAACCACAAAGAATAATCTCAAGTATATGAATGAGTACCAACTCAAACAATATTTTCAAGCACCAACTTGTAGGAGCACCAACCCCTTTGTTGAGCACCAACACATCAACAACTCATGAGCACCAACCCCTTTGTTGAGCACCAACACAATACAAATTCATGAGCACTAACCCACAGGAGCACTAACCCCTTTACTGAGCACCAACAAAGCAACAATTTGTGAGCACCAACCCATAAGAGCACTAACCCTTTGTGTATACCACATAACTATCTCTCAATATTGTTATCTCAACAAATGATAGTTCATTACAATATCTCTTTCCTCTCTCACCTTTGCTCTTCTAAGCTAGATATAACAAATACAAATCATATTCATCTCTCACAATGCTCTTCTAAGCTAGATATTACAATATCAAATCAACCTCTATATTCCTCTCTTAAAAATGGCTTTTCAAGCCTTTATTTATAGATTTTAAAATGACATTTGGCCTTTCGCCTTTGTGACCCTTCAATCCTCATGGAAAATGGTGTCAAACATGTATGACCCTTCATATCCTTTCCTTTAAAAAGTCATGTGGTGACCCTTCATGAGCAAAAATGTCCTTCCCTCTTTTGTCTTTACCTTGGTCACTTTTCTTATTCCTCAAAGTGTCCCTTCAAGAGAAATTGTGTGCTTCCTCTTTTGTCTTCACTTGGTGACTCTTTGAATTCCCCAAGATGACTCTTCATGGGAAAATGCATCCCATTCTTCTTTTGTCTTTACCTCATGACTATTTGACTTCTCCATGGGCCCTTCTTTTATCTTATATGCAACCAAAAATATATTCATTAATATTAAATAAATATTAACACACATTAGCAAAGATATATCTACTACAAACACTATTAAATGCAATGGGGCCTTTGTCACCAATAATGCTAGACCCTTGACATCAATGACAATATTTCCAACAAATAGGGTAATGCATTTTATGTGATTATTATCTTTTCTTAAATGAATTCAAGTAAAATTTCATCCACAAAAAATGACACCTTATACCATTGAATTCTTATAGTTTAGCAATAGACATTAGGTGCATGCATTATTTTGCATCTATAATACCCTAATTGGGGTATTGTTCCATATGCAACTGACACCTTCTTCTGTTATACTCTAGTCAAATTATGACTCGGTAAAATGACATTTCCAACTAGGTTGATTAAGAATTCAAGATAATACCAAATAATTACAAATAAATTAATCAAAGTCATTAAGAAAATTAAAACAAATCAAGATCCTATGTGAAAATTCCATGAAAGTTGTTAAGTATCTATTTATTGGAAATTCATTATTCAATTTTGGATACTCTCATGATATCATCAATGTGGTGTATTCCATAAACCATTAATGGGATAAATATATAAATTAAACCCTCCCATGCCTAATTAATTCCTCATTATTATAAATATTAATCAGCATATTAATGGCTTGCTCCTCCAAAATTAAATCAATCCATAGACACACATCTTGATCTGAAGATGGATGGTCCTGGTTGATTCTAAATAATATTTAGAATATATAAATAAGTGAGCTGAGACCACCATTTTCAAGCTTCAATTATAAAAACTTATTATGAAAAAATAATAGTAGAAAATATTCACCTATTTACACAAATTGACAAATATTATGAGCCTAAGCCATTGGTGCACTAGGAAATGATGGAGGAACATGCTACTCTTGATTGACATAGACTTAGAGCACTAAATCTAGGGAAAAAATGATTTTCATCTGATATTGGAAGGAGAGATGATATTTGGAAGGTTTTATGGTATTCATTTCTTAAATAGGTCTTAGAATTTACTAGCAACACCCCTTCAGGGAGTAAGATTGATGTTTTAGTTTCTATATGCTTCTTTATAGATATTTTATTAACTAATGCATGGAATAGAACATCTTGTAATTTTAATCTATAATTGAGAATTTGAAATTAACTAACCTCATTTAAGGCTTCTTATTTCCATCCTAAAAGGTTCATTGGCCTCTCATAGCATCAACCAACCATTTCTTCTTACCTTCATGCATAGGATTGTGTATGAATGTTTAGTCCTATAGAATCCTTTGGTGGCTATGGTATTATTCATCTAAACCTTTTTAGATCTCAAATATCATAAAAATATTCATTGATATGTTTATTATTTCATAATTTAACTGAGTCATGTTTCCTTAACATAATATTAGCTACATGATAATTAGACTTTTGGTCAAAATGAGGACCTATAAGACTGGAAGCTATAGGTCTATTTTTGATTGGGTAGACTATCAAGAACCAACTTCTTGAGTCCTTATACTTTATAATTATATAATCTCCTTTACTTTACCTATAATCTTTTAAATAGACCTATATATCTCCAACTAAACATTATTCAATCTCAAACTTGACCATTTATATGTACATTCCTATGTATGAGGTCAACTCATATACAAGGCTTATGTATGAAATTTGGAGCCTATAAATTCATTCATGATATTTTATTATGTAATGGGATATATAAATGTAAAATTCATATATATGGTTCTACATCATGTTTCTCCATTTCTTAAGTATATTTAACATGATACTTAAGACCCATGAATGTCCACCTATAGGTTTGTAGACATGTGGGTGGCTAAAACACATTCTAGCCTTTATTTGAGAGTAAAATTAGATTCTATTATCATTATTTTATACCTAAAATTATTCAATGGTACCATAAAATTCTATCATTATATTTTAATTTCTATTTGGGACCATGTTTAACAATCAAGCATATAGGTGAGTCAGTTTTTAAAACCATTGGAAATGCTATAGGGGAATTTTTATTTGTGAAAGAAGGTATTACAAATTTTCAACACTCAACTTGCGCATGTTTTATGGTAGATTTAGATGTTTCTAAGGGCATTCTTGAGGTGATTTGCTTGGAATCCACAAGGGGTACCTGGACGCAAATGTTGGATTATGAGGGGATCCCTTTTCAGTGCACGAAGTGCCACCTGACGGGTCATATTGATGTTCATTATGTAGCAGGGAAATCCAAATCCAGACGACCACCTTCTTGGTGGATTAAGGCTTCCTCTGAACATAACATTGTCAAACAATCTATGGAAACTCAGACTGATTCCAATTTCAAGACTGAGGAAATTATTTAATTTGAACCGGAGGATGAGGAGGAATCTTTGGTGAAACATTCTAATGAAGCTCCTGCAAAGGTTGTGGTTAGTGATTTTTATGAGCCAGTGGTGGAGGTGGGGGTCTCTTCCCCTATTTTGGAGGATCCTCTTAAGAGCCAAACTATGTCTGGTTCTCATAAGGATTTTGTTGTGGCTTATGTGCCCATTGGGCTCTAAGGATCATTGTCTTCTGAGGTTTGGGTTGTTGAGGCAGCAAAGTTAGAGGACATATGGACAGCAGTTAAGAGAAAGAATTCAAAGAATTTGGTCCCCCCTCTAGATATGATTCTTTGATCATGTAAAAAAAAAACCTCAATTCAAAAGGAATATCTAATGATCCCTTTTGCTGACTGGTTTTTCAGGGTTAGTAAACTGGTTGCTATTCTGGTTTACTGGTTACTGGTCTGGGAGGTTGTTCAGGTTGTTGATCCAGTTTGTTAACTTTTAGATCAGCATTTTGACAGTAGTTTTATCTGATCATTTATGTTGGTAACAGGTCCTTGTAAAACCTAGTTTTGGTACTTTACTGTAAACAGGTTCTTTTAAAAAATCTAGTCGTGCTTTATGATTTATCTTTTTCCTTGTTGTGTAGGTTGTCAGGGTCCCTTAAAAACTTGTTTTTAGCTTAATATAAAATAATCAAGCATATATGAGACTATTTATACACTATACCATTCCTCCAAGGAACATGAATCATGCCACCACTTAAAGGACTACCTACAAATAACCAATTTTAAAGGAGATATCACATTTATAATATCATATAGATGATTTTTCCATGAATAATTAGGAACTTGGAAACTTTTGAGAGTGACGCAACTTAGAATCATACAATTTAATTGGTTGATTAAAATTACATTAAAAATACTCATTTTATATCTTAAAACACATCATTAAAGTCATTTTCCTCTATCAATTCTGAAGTGAATAAACAAAAGCAAAACTAGACCCTACTTGGATGAATAAAGACATAGTGACCTCCTTATACTCTTAACGATTGTTAATGAAGGAGGAGTCACTAATTATATAACTATGGAAATTAATTTTAAGGTCATTATGACCCCTCCTATGTAAAAATTCTCAAACCATGAATCTCACTATAATGTTCATATTCAACATGTGAAAAATGCCCTTGTAAGCTTGGCAAGGGAGTGATGGGAGAAAGAGAGAGTATTTTGAATTCTTTTGGACTATACATTCATTACATTAATGGGTTTTGTATTATTAATATGAAGAGACTCTATTTACATGCATTTACAATTAAAAATTAGTCTTTTAGTCCGTACAAGTGGGTGATAAGCCTTCTTTATGCATTAAAACTCACTTGTAACTAATTTTCAATGTTTGAAATTGACTTATTATCATTCTCTACCAACTTTCACATTATATAACTCTTGATAATTAGTTTTATAATACCTCTCTATGTTATTTTCTATTTTTTGGGATCTTAAAGTGACTTTTTGACCATTTTACACATGTTAATGACTTGTAGAAGAGGTTAAAAGTGACTTGTTTACCTTTATTAAAACATGAGACTTATTTAGGTACCTGTATGGATTATAGGGGGTATTATATGAATTTAACACATGACATATGCCTTGAAAGGGAACCTTAAACCACTAACACCTCTTGAGCCATTTTTAAACACAACATGAGGTAACTTAGACAAGCATATGATCAAAGTATATATTAATTTAAACTTATGAAAATTGCCTTACACTATGCTAATAAGCATTGAAAAGTGAAGAATTTTGTGACCCTATCCTATGGTAGCTAAAATTTTAATAATTTGTTTGTGGTCTCTTGGGGCTACCTAATTGATAAGCATATAAGACTAGTTTCCTAGTCCATCCATTAGTCAATGGAGTCACCTCTCACTCAAAATGAAACTTATACTGACCTTAAACAAGACAAGACAATGAACTTAACCTCCAAACACAAACAAGACAATAATAACACACCAATAAAAGTAACAAGACAACAAACACTTGTTCCAAGATACTTAGGGAAAATAAAACAAAGAATATTATGTAAAACTAACTTGTATACCTTCATTCTTTAGGGTCAAATGTAAATCTTCTTAGATTAATTGCCTCATGAGATGAAATATGTTGTGGAAAATGTTACCCTCTAACTATAACATTTGATGGATCATGTTTCTTGTTTTCCAATATGATTGACATGCTCTCAAGATGTCCATGACTAGAAATTATACCTTTCATCTTCATTCCCAATCCCATGAGTAGACTATGTGAGTCAAGGATAAATTTAAACTCATCCCAGGATAGATTCATTAGCTTAAACAATACTACTCTTGTTTCATCAATGGGTTGTTGCTTTTTGATCTCTTAAAAACCTTCGCTTAGAGAGCTTTCATTTTAAAGGATAATGTTAGCCATGTCGTGAAGTAAATCCTCAATATCACTTTCTATTTGACCAATTGGCATATTATTAAATTTCTCATATTGAAGGAAATCATACTCATCATAGATTTTTATGTCATCAACAACTTCCTCTTGTGTTTCTTGAGGTGATAACTTACCAATCTCTTCAAACTCATTGAACATATTCATTTCAGATTTACACATATTAAAAACCTTATTTAACTCTCTCAATAGGCTCAATAAGCTCATCAAAAACCATGATTTATTCAAATATTTTATCATACATCCTTTGATCATGTTCCTTAGCCATGATAACATCATTAGCTTTATCTTCATGAGTTATAATTTTAAAATTTAGACTAGAGAAAAAAATTCTAATTCTTCCCTAAAATAAACCTATTTTTTTATACTTGAAATCATGTAAAGATTAATTTTTACCTTACCATTATCTTTAGGGACAACATTATGATCAAGTCTTTCACATGTTTGAATAGTCTCATGACAAGATCACAAGCTCTCTTCTTAAAGACTAGATAAGTCTTTATCCTCCTCCATGAAGAATGAAAGTTCATCTGGCCATTAGATATCTAACAGCTCATGATTTTGTTATTGTATCAGCCCTAACTTTTCTTCTTTTTCATACACCTTAACCCCATAACAATCAAGCTGATACACTTGACCATTTGTGACCTTTAGAGGTCTGTCTAAGTATTGGTTGAAAAGTGGAAGCTCATGCTCATCCTTAAAAGCTGATTTGTGATTTGTCCACCAAGGGGAGTGCTAAGGATTATATCTTCATTATCACTAGGATCACTCTCCATAACATCTCTAAATTTTTCTACGACTACAACATCTTGCCTTTTAAAGATAACCACTTTATCCTATTTCCTTGGAAAGTTCTCCTCATTTGAATTTCAATCTTCTTAATTCAATGTACTTGATTCTCCTTCAAAAAATGAGGGGGTGGGATGGAAATAAAATTGGTTGAATTTCCTGAAATATGCTAAAATATCCTTCTAACTTGGTGTTTTAGGAGACTTAAGCTGATTAGATGTTGCATCCATAATTGTAACATGAAAGGTAAATTAAGGAATTGAAGAGCTTATAGGCTTTTGTTGATTTAACCTCCAACAAACATCATCCCTCTTTCTATTGAGATTGAATATGAAGGACTTACTTCCAACTTGTAATACCTTTTGGTTTAGCTTTTACAAATTTATCTCTCTATTGATTTTGAATGGGTAAAGAAGATTAACTCTCTAGGATATGCATGACAAAATCAAGATTCATTGTCCAAGAAGGCCTCTAAAGTGGACTAGTCTTAGGATTTTGAGGAAGAGTGGATGAATTTGGGGTAGACATGGGTTTATCTTGAGGGATACAAGCTTTCTAAAATGGGATTCTAGAGCTAGTGGACTCATTAAGAGGTTCATTGAGTTTATTTTGATATTGTATTATAGCTTGGAGGATATTTATAATAAAAGTAGGTTGACTTGAGATACAAGGAGGTATATATGACTAATTAGGCTGGGATTTCACATTATCACCTATCATTATCATTTATTACACTAAGTATATCAAATTATTAACCTCTAATTTCCCATTTATTGGATAATTTTCATTCTCTACACCTACAAATACTATCCAAAAACCTTGAAATATCTCTTTCATATCTTAAATGTGATAAGTAGGAGAAGCTACACCATGTTAAACTTCACTATTAGTATTTACTATTTGTTGGGTGAATATTTTGTTGGCTAGCTAACTGGTGACCAAAAATAGTTCCTATCACCATAGCATAGGGAGATGGGTAATCTTAGTGTGTAGGTTTACTACATCAACAGGGGATAAATATCTCCTCTCATCAAGGGGAGGTTCCTTATTAAATATGTAGAGGTTATATACTATAAATATATGCAGAAATTAAGACACAAGGGTGGGTTAAACCATCCATCTCTCTTTTTTTAGAGATGATGCTGACAAATAGAGGAGAAATACTAGGTGATTGGTGATGGCACTTCTCTTCTTTTAGGAGTAACATTCAAACAAGAGCCGGATCCCTTCCTAAATAGTATAAATCTTGGTGAAGCGATAGAAGACACTTCTCTTCTTTCAGAAGTGATTTTTTTATAGGCAATAAGAATCTTTCTAGTAACAAGTAACATGGCAACAGAGGTGTAGTAAATATAAACTAAGATGTATCACAAAGTCTCCACCTTGACTTCCCAAGAGTGAGATACGAAGAAAAATGGGGGTAAAAAGTCATCCCAAGGTCCTTTACATAAAAAGAAAATAAAAACACACACTAAAGACAACTAGGATAACACAAAGTCTGATATTAGTTGGCTTTAGGACACCTTCCTTATCACCTCCACTAGTTCTAATTGTTAAATCAAATAAATAAACATTCTTTCAGAAGATAGACATATGAACAAGCACAAGCTATAATAGCACAAAGTCTGCAAGTAACTTGCTTTCTCATTCAATCAAAGAAATATGAATTATAATCTGAGCTCAAAGTCTCAGTAATGCTTTCCAATTTGGTTAGAGTTTCACTTTTGGAAAGGGGAAGATCTCTCCTCAAATGATACAAGAGATTACATTATATAGAGGCCTGAGGGAGGCTTGGCACTTTCTCCCATGTAGTGACCCATTTAGCTCATTCAATGCCTTGGATGCATTCTTGGTCTTGTCAAGAAGGACCATGCTAGAGCAGGGTGACTACCTTGATTGTGGCATGTCGATTCATCTCTAGTGCCTCCTCCCAAGCCTTAATCTCTCATTACATAACCTGCTTAGCTGTGTAACTATCTATTTTATCTTTTTCTCATAGGGGACAAATAGATGGTGCTTTCAATGTTTGTAGGCCCCTAATATCTACCTGATGAACTGCTTCACCTACTAAAACTAAATCCTACTAAGTTTCCCTCTTTGTCTCTTCCTTCTCTTGGTCTTAGCCTTAGAGTCTCTTAAACACATTTAGGTCTGTGTTTTAAGACTACTAAAATAAATAGACACTTCACTGTGACACATTTTATATTTGTAGGCCCATCATTCTTCCTAGAAACTCTCTCATGTCTTTTTTGCTTGCCATGGTTGCTTTCTATTGTGACATGGGTGAGGACACGTGGCAACATCCAAAGCTTTGAAATAGGCTTATCAGAATAGGCCTTGAGACTTTTTAGAGGCTGGAGGTATAAACATAGACATGTGGTAATTTCCACTACACTAGGATGGGACATGTGGTGCGTTCTGCTCTATGAAGCTTTATTTGAAACTACATCTTGGCATGTGACACTTGGTAGCATCCACTACACTTTAAGGCTCAAAAATTTCTCAAAGGGTAATTTCCCTTCAGGGTCTTGAAAAAGGTCCACTTTCAAATGTCGAGTGTCCCTCTACAAAGGTGTCTACCCTCTTTTATGACATGTGGCACCTTCCACTACTTTTAACTAGAGACAAGTGACATCTTTTATTGTTGACACTTGGTAGCATCCACCTTCTCAAGCCTCTACAAAACCATAGAAATGCTTGGGGCTTAGTCAAGCTCTTATGGATGATGACACTTGTCAGCCTCTGCCACTCTCTACATGGGACCCATCGCATGCCCCGCTGCTCTTAGGAACACAAAGTGAAGCCTTCCATGATTTCCACTTGTCTCCCTCTGTGGAACTCTAGAAGAAGCTTTGTCAAAAGGAACCCTATAGCTTATAAATAACTTTGAGAAGTGAACACTGACATGTATCATGTTCCATTGAGTTATAACACTGATATGTGGCATGGTTTGAATATTTTTAGCAGTCATGTGGATGTAAACACGTGGTGCATTCCACTTCATTTAGTCACTCATCCTTGAGCCCACCATGGTCTTTGCTTGAAACAGTGAAGCTAAGGGAAGAGACTATGGATATTGACACTTAGAGGCTCCCAACAAGCTTCAAGAGGGACATGTGGTAATATTCACCAATTCATAGAAACAAAGTTTAGTGGGGCTCAACCGTTGACACTTGGCAACATCCGCCAGACTCTTTATTTTATGCGCACTTCTTTTCTTAACTGAGGCAGCATTTGAACCTTTAAACCCAACGTGTTGAATTGATTGAATGTTGAACCCATTGAACCAATGAACCAAAATGGTTCAAGGTTCAATGATTCAAGATTTTGAGACTTGTTAAGTGATCTGGGCCGTAGAACCTTGAAATGGTCAAACTTTGAACTTCTGGCAAAGCGCTTAGCTCTTGTTGATGACATTTAACCTTTGAACCCATTGAACCCATTGAACTAAAAAGGTTCAAGGTTCAATGGTTCAATCCTTATTTTGATGCTTGCCTATAGACCCTTTGAACTAGTTGAACCTACTAATCCTTTTACCGAAAAGTTGAGAAAATGATGAAATTGAATGTTCAGAACAAATTTTTCGAAAGGGGAGGGATAATTTTGGCCATGCAGGACTAAAATAGTCATATGTTTTCTAAAAAATCAAGAGTCATTTTTTAGGGACAACACTATCCGCTTTAAAATTTATAGTACAAATTGTTTAAAGGTGAGTAAGAGTGTAGAAGGAAAATATAGGTTTGAGAAGGTTGATTATAAAAATAGGTGGGCTATTGATAAACATGACAATAAGATGTTTGAGGGCTACTTGAGGAAAAAACATGAACATAATCAACTTGACAATACTGATATGAAGTTACATAAGAAACATATTAGTTACATGAATGATTTACATACCAATTTTCTAATTTTTAAGGACTTGGAATATCTATACTAGTTGAGATTTATTTGGAGTCACCATTGGTATTTGAATTATTGCCTCCAAAGTCTAATATGTTGAAGGATAGAACCAACATTTCTTGTAATTAATGTCAATCTAGCCCCAGTGGGTATGTAAAACTATTATATATCAGAGTTTCACCCTTAATAGGGTGATTCAATCCCTCTCAACTTGAGTTATGCAATGGGATTGGACCTAGGTTGTGGGTGACCTTTAGGTGGACCAAACCTCTAGGTCAAAGGGCTAGCTCCCCTTGATGTATGAGTTAAGTTCACTACTACTTGATTCCAAAGTGAAAGGGATAAAAAAATAAATAAAATAAACCTATCTAAGGAGAAGATACACAAAAACAACACCCTCTACTTGACTATCATGCACTTAAGAACTTGAATTAGGATTGAATCTGATCACACTTCTCAAAACAAGGTCTTTCAATCATGGTTGATTCAACATGGAGGTATTTGAGAATGCATTGAATGATTGGGTTAGTCAAAAATTATAAATACATAACTAATGATTAAAATCTAATTTCAAGATATTAAAAATTACACCAAACTCACCATGTGACCTAAAAGAAGATAACCTATTTGTAAATAGGTAGGAAAGGATAAATGAGAGAAAGTACAAGGACTACTAATAAAACTCATCAACCATCACACTATTACACTAGTTTGAAGCATGTGATGAGGTAAGAATCAGATTAATTAATTGCTACAAGGCATATTACAAGTGTTCATTTGAGCAAGCCTTTATTATACTCAACAAAATGATCCATATAAAACCCATCATGGCCAAATTTAGAGAGACAGAGAGAGAGAGAGAGAGAGAGAGGAGAGAGAGAGAGAGGAGAGAGAGAGAGAGAGAGAGAGAGAGAGAGAGAGAGAGAGAGAGAGAGAGAGAGAGAGAGAGAGAGAGAGAGGACAAGTGTAAAGTGAGAGTTATAATAAATAAGTGAGATATAAATAGTTTTATCAGGTCTCTAATGACATGTTTTATTCCCTTGAGGATGCATTTTCTTCCAAATGGTGTGGAAGTTTCATTTAGTTACTTGACACCTTGGCTTCCTCTTCAAAATTGTCCTTCTCTTAGATTAGGAGGTGACAAGTAGTATTATTTGTCATAAATTCATGTTTAATTACATATTTATCTACCCTTCAACACCTTGCATCAATTTATAATCTCTTCAAACTGACATTGCAATGATAATCATCTTTCTTAGGTGTTTTGAATCCCACTTGGCCTTACTATGCCTCTCCTTGTTTGGAAGTGTCAATTATTGATTTCACCTTTACCAATGAAATATATCTCCACAAATGGAATATATTAGCCATATAATATCAAAAGAAATCCCTTTTAATGCATTAAACACTCACCTAGACCTCATTTTACACCTTAATCTTGCATTTTTTCCCAATTCCTTATAGCCCTAAAAACATGAAAAGCTCCTTATGTAGGGTAATGTACAGATGGTATTATAAAAATAAGTTTATTTTTGAGTACCCAGTATGCCTTACATATCCATGTCAAATTTAAATAACTAACTCTAAGTGAAAGTACACTATTCACCTATTTTCTCTCTCCAATTAGGCCTTTGTTAACCCTTTAAGCCTAAAAACTAATTTTTAGCTATAATGATCTCACAAAAATTTGAAAATATAAATAACTATTTGATTAAATTTTCCCATCTCATGATAATACTCCATGCTAAATTTTAAGACCTAATACCCTACATAGATAGGTGAACCATGAAATGGCCTAAAAAACTAGCCTTTCACAAGCCTTTTTCAAACTTCCTTCAAGAATTAGATTTAATTAAGAATTTAAAAAATTATATGTACATATTTTTATACCTAAATAGGTATAATACACCTAAATACCTCCTCTCTAATGATTTTCATATGCCCACAAGGTCAAATACCCTATTTTTAGCCCAAAAACTCATGAAACATAACATTTAATGAATCTGTACAGTTTTAATTATAGGAAAGTGTCATGGTTATATTATTACTATAGTTAGGAATGATTTCAAATTGGTTTCAAGTTCAATCTAGTTCATCTCAATCACTTTTTAAGCTAATTTCTCTCAACTAGTTAAAACCAGTCATTTAGGTAACCAAAACCACACTTAACATCTTAACAATGATTCATAGATTACATAGATGTAACCAATAAAAAAATATAATTATACAATTCATCCTAAAATAATTAATGATATTGTGTTACCTTAAAAAACCTTAGTACTATTTTTAGCATAAGATTGTGCTTCTCAGGCTAATAAGACTATGTTTGGTGAGGTATAGAGAGAATATGAGTTAGAAATGGAATTTTGGAGTTTAGTTTTGAGTAAAAACACCTAAAATAGGTTTTAAACATTAATATTAACCTTTTACATTGGTTTTATTAACATTTTACTTCATTATACCTCTTACAACCTATCTTAGATCATGCCTAGGGTTTATAGGCATACTAGTGCAATTGACCCTAGGACTATGTTCCCCCTTTTCTCACTAGAAATTATAATTTTATAGATTATTGTATTATTTTAAAATATTATATACACATTTATATGTGTTTTCATATCTCAAACATTTCATCCAACCTTCATAGACCATTCGCTTTGCAAACTAACACATACAGGCCTGTGTGTGTGGATTTAGGCCTCCACAAGCTTCTCAAAGTTTGGTATTATATTTCATTGGCCATTAAGATTATATGGAAATAATTATAATACATAAAATAATTATATATATGTTATTTAATTCTTCCCATTGACCTCTTCTTTCTCAAAACAATTAGGCATCTTTCACTCTAGGCAAGGAGGCCTGTGTGTGTGAAGGGTCCAAGTAAGTTTTGTTTTGATCACCCTTCACTAATATTAAATTTAGGTTTATTTGAAATCAAATTACCCTTTTCATTTTTTATATATTTTTAATATCTAAACCCATTGTGTGTACTTCCTTTTCTTCTCAAGTCTAAGTCCAATTGTAGCTTGAATTATTTAGGCAATCCTATAGGTGGTGATTAGGGTTTTGACTACATATTTGAGCTTATAAACTTTGAAAAATCACCAATAAATTCAAATAATTTCATAAAAATTCTAATATTTTATAAAATTTCTTTTACACTCTCAAGGCCTTTCATCCTATCAATCATACACATTTTGTATTGCATCTATTAAGTATATATTTATAGGTGGTGATTAGATGGGAGTCTTTTGAATATTAGGCTTTGAAAAATGTCTCTTTTCAACCAGGTTACTTATAATTTTTAATTAATTAACCTCATTTAAGTCTCCTTCTCACCATCCTACAAGGTGCATTGGCCTCTTGTAGCATCAACCAACCTTTTCTTCTTGTCTTGATACACATGCCAATGTATGAGTGTCTATTCTTGTAGACTACTTTGGTGGCTAGGACATTAGTCATTTAAACATTTTTGGCTATAAAATAACATATTATTATTCATTTATATATATATATATATATTATTCCATACATATACTGATTCATGTTTCTTTAGCCTATTCTTCTTCACACTACGATTGGCATTTTGGTCAAAATGAGGACCTATAGCTCTGGAACATGTAGGTCTATTTTTGCTTGGATGGACTATCAAGAACCAAATTATTGATTCCTTATACTTTAAAATTATATAAAATCCTACAATTTTACTATAATATTTTTAATATAATTATATATCTCTAACTAAACATTATGTAATCTCAAACTTGTCCATTTTTATGTATAGGTCTATGTATAAGGTTAACCCATGTACAAGGCTTATGTATGCAAGTTGGAGTCCCTGATTTCATTCATGATATTTGATTATGTAGTTGGATATATCAAGGTCAAATTATTATTTATGGATCTACACCATGTCTCTCCATTTATTGAGTATCTTCAACATGAGACTTAAGACCCATGAATGTCCACATATAAGTTTGTAGACCTATGGGTGGATAAAACACATTCCAACCTTTGTTTGAGAGTAAATTTAGATTATTTTCTCATTATCTTAGACCTAAATGTTTTTAAGGTTATTATAACATGATAACATTATATTTTCATTGATATTTGGGGCTAGGTCTAGTAATCAGGCATGTAGGAGACTATTTCTACACTATAACATGCCTCCAAGGAACACAAATCATGCCACCACTTAAAGGACTATCTATAAATAACCAATTTTAAAGTATATATAACATGTATAATCTAATATTGAGGATTTTTTAATGAATAATTAGGCACTTTTAAACTTTTGAGAATGACACAACTCAAAATTAACCAAAAATCTTGCAACTGGGATGGTGATGTTCACATATGCTTGAAACACCAGTTTACTTATTGAACACACATAAAACTCAATTTATTAATTAAAATTACATTTAAAATACTCATTTTATCTCTAAAAACAACTCACAAAATCCATTTTCATCCATTGAACTCTGAAGTGAAGAAATAAAAACAAAACTAGACCTTGCTTAGATGAATAAGGCATAGTGACCTCCTTGCACTCTTAACAATTTTTCATAAATAAGGGGCCAAACATTTGATTAATATGATAATTTATTTTAATATAATTATTACCCACTCCTATATAAAAAATATCAAACCATGACTTTGACTTTACTTTTCATAATAAGCATGTGAACATTGCCCTTATAAGCTTACCAAGGGAACAAAGGGAGAGATAGAGAGTTTTGCATTATTTAGTAGGCATGTAATTTCATTAAAATCATATATTTGGGCTTATTTATACCAATATACACTATTTACACACATTTACACCTACAACTCAATCTTTTGTCCATATAAGTGGGTGATAAGCCTCCTTTAAGCATTGAAACTCACTTATATCTGCTTTTCAACATTTAAAACTTGCTTATTATCATTACATTCCAAATTAAAAAATATATAAATATTCATAATCAATTTTATAATACCTCTCTACTTGATTTTCACCTTTTTGGGCTCTTAAAGTGGCTTTTTGACTAGTTTACACATGCTAATGACTTGTAGAAGGTTAAATGTGACTTATTTATCTTTAGTACAACATGATACTTATTGAAGTACATGTACAAACTATAGGGATATGATATGACTTCAATAAATTACATATGTCTTGAAAAGTCACCTTGAACCACTAACACCTCTTGACCATCTTCAAACACAACATGAGGTGACTTATACAAGCATATGATCAAAGCATATATTACCTTAAACATACAAAAATTACCATAAACTAAGACAATAAGCTTTTAATAGTGAATAATTTTGTGACCCTATCCTATGTTATCCAAAATTTGGCTAATATTAACCATTAAGGATCTTAGCACATTATTGACAAAGGTAGAAACCTATGGTAACCATGATTTTTTTACTATTGTCAACATTATACAGATATGAAAAAATAGGGATATAGAATATGATGGTAGTCTACATAAGATTAGATAACATTGTAACATATAAAATATAGATCCTTAATATGAATTATAAATTTGGTTTTTGAAATAGGTCAATAGATAGGGGTAAGTGTGCATCAGAGTAAAATATACATACACGAGTCATGTATGTCAGAGATATGTCAAAATTATTGTTTTAAACTATCTAATACCAAATTTATGTTTATAAAATATTATATATAATTTATTTCCTAAAATTAGTATCATTTTTTTGTACTTTTTATCATACATATTTTTATATAGAATTTATTATAATTAATTTTTCATATGTTTTGATATGTGTACATATTAAATATATATCATAATACTTAATATGTTTATTAAAATATCTAATTAATAGATTCATAAAGTATAACATAATTACTTAGTACTTATTTTCATTTCCTAATGTAAATTTTATATTTATGTTTAATTTAATTAGGATTTATGTGACCCTAATATGCATAAAACTATTGAATAAATCAATTTACTTAAGATATAAAATTACTAAAAATCCCTAATTATAACTATCTATATATAATAATTTTTTATTTCTATAAAACACTATAAGAGTGATGTAATTATACTATTTTATACATGTTAATGTATATTAAGGAATACGGTCATAAATAACAATCTATAAATGGCATATGCAAGATTGGATATGGACACATAGTGTTTACATGTGTCTAGCTGAGTCCACTCTTCCTATACACATACGTAGTGTGATCCTTTTTGATGTAATATATAACTATGCACTTTTTCTTTTGTTAATTTTTGGAAGTTTTCTTCCACTATGCATATGAATTTTGGGTATGCATGTATATTATATTGTCTCCAAATCTACAGGAATTTATCTATTTGTTTTCTCTTTACTTTGAACACTAGTTGTGCACTATAAGACAATTGTAAACCAAAACAAAGGGTCAAATTAAAGGGTTTATATATCTATAAAAATGTAATTATGAGTAAATTCTTCTTTAATATCAAATATTATGAGGGAATAAAAACACATCCATTTCTCCCACACATCTTAGCATGTGTAATCTTATGTAATACTAATATGTTGTGAAATCCTATGTATGTATTTAAACACTTATAAATATATAAAATGACCTTTAAAATTGTATTTAAAATTAATTCATGAATTTTATCTTTTTAGGGGTGATTTATAGTGATATCTTGATATGTTCCATATAGGTGAAAATTCCACCTATTCTCAATTCCACTCTTTTAAGCTGTTATTCGTCTACTTATATATAGATGACCCTCTATCTTAGATAAACTATGATATATTATTCCTTTTTCTAATAATATTATACTCATTAATTTATTGATTGAAACTTCAAGTTTTATTATCTCTATTCCTCATATAAAACCACTCCTTTAGGACATTCCTATGGGTTGGTTGTATCTAAAATTTCTAGTTTCTTCCTCCAAATTAAAATCTAGTTTACCAAATTCAAATGCATACCAATGGGTCATTCCACACATTTCTCAATCCCAACTAAAGGAAATAAAAAATATCCCCTATATAATAACATTATTTACACATTTGTTCACTAGATGACCAACATACTCTTATCATTGAAATCACTAGAATATCTAACTACACATTGAGAGAAAAGTACTTATTCTTCCCAATTTTGACTCTCTATAGCCTAAGAAGCCATAAGCTAGGTTTGAATACAATTTCATGGTCATAAGTATTTTTTTCAAGTAGATAATCACACCACCATTTCACCAACATATATCATTTCACCATTATTATACACACACCATTGTATCATTGGATAACTACATTGATTTTTATCCCTCTTAAAAGTATTTTTATGTATGAAATGTTCAACACATAGGTTGTTAAGATCAAGGACAGCCCCAATGCCTTGCCCATTTCCCCCGTTTATATTATTTTTACCTCTTTTCCTTGAGTTATGGTTTCAAGTGAAGAAGAAGACACACAGTGGATCCCACAACTAAACAAAGGCATTTTAATAGACACACAAGACCTAAAAACAAAGGCACATCAATCAAAATTTACACAAATGTCAAAACCCATAGAAAACATAGTCACATCATACATAAAATATTTAGGTTAAAGAATTACAAACAATGGGGCCTTTTCCCAAGATAACATGTATCTATGTTTTTAACTCAAAATGAGCTCATGTAGTCAAAAAAGGAGTTTATGTTCACTATATAAGTCCTGAAAAACTTGAGTCTGGCTAAGTTATTTATCTTTTAGTAGTTTCCCTTTTTAGGACATTTCTAAAAAATTATAAGTAGAAATTAATTCATGTGTGATTATTGTATATATTATTTGTTATTATTTACTCAATAGTTCATCTTAATTATATCAACCTCTTATTCAAACTTTAGCTTAAACATCAAGCATGAAATATGTGTTGCACCTTGATCCATGTAAACCTATAGTGAGACATGTATAAATCAAATTTTAATTATGATGTATAATAAAAATGTAAAAATATTGAACATATATGAAATGAAATACTTAGGAAAAAATACACCTATATGTATGTCAACTAAGCTTGTCTTTTGGAGGTTTGTCTTATGGAGACAATGGAGAATGGATTGATCATGCCCCATTCGAGATGAATTTATAATAACATTGGTTGAGTTGGATATACTCCAAACCTCATTTTAATTAGAGAATCACCTAGATGTTATGTTATGCATATATTTATCCCAACAAAACTCCATTAAATCTAAGTAAATGGAATCCACTAAGGTTATGATAAATCAAATAAACACTTGAGTAATACCTAATATTATACACAATTTTTTTGAATCATCCAATTTAAATGGATTATATGATTCAATCTAAGTAATGTCATAGTATAATTCTTATTTTAAATATATATAATTAATATAAAATATATAATCACATGATTTTATATTCCATATAATAATCTATGTAAATTAAATCATATAAATTTTGAAAATATATCACTATATATGTGAATTTATGTGCATAAACCACACATATTACTCCACTATGATAAATTCTATAATTTGAGTCTTAATCTATGTAATATCTAATAAAATATATGTAATATTCGGACTAAATATGTGAAAGGTCTCATAATACTATGAAATTTGTGACATATGCTACACATATGCCTCAATTTTAAGCCAAAGTTATCAAAATTTATGTAAATGTGTATCATTTTAATAATATTTTGTTCCCAAATCTTTTCAATTTATGTATATGTGAAGGGTTAATATATAAGACAATTTACTATTCATGTCTAATTTTGAAGAGAGGAATGAATCTTAAGAATTAATTATATTAAAAGATCAAAATTAAAGTCATGATATATATTAAATATGTAAGAAATGTAAATTATATAATAACATGTGGATAAATTTTAATCATAGTAAGAACAAATCATCTACGTATGCATGATAAATTTATCCTAAGAATACAAGTGTCATGGAAGTATAGATATATAAATGAGACTTTAAATGAATGATCAACTTAATAATGAATATCCATAAACTAGGTAATAACTATGTAGAAAAATGTGTGACTTATATAATGTCCTTGAAAAAAAAAGTTCATGATATAGATCAAGATAATAACAAGCATAATAATATAAACAAGCTCAAAATAAAATCATATATTCAATCCACACATAGAAAATAGAGTCAAATATTTATACACACTGGACACACACACACACACACACACACACACACACACACACACACACACACACACACACACACACACACACACACACACACACACACACACACACACACACACACTCACAAAGTATAATATAGTGCAAAAAATTAGAGTCAAACAAAATGGGTAATCAAATGGAAAATAGTAAATAAACTCAAAAAAGTATAAATAAAAATATAAATAATAATGCATAGAATTAAAAATGTTAATTTAAAAAATCAATGTATTTGATCATCATATTTATAAAATTACATTATATATTTAAATGGATCTCTAAATGGTGTTAAATCAGAGGAAGTCAAATACAATAAAGGTATTGTATTACAATTAATGGAAATAGTGATAGAATGATAAAACATATATAGATAAAATGTATAGCCCTATTAATAACATGTCTCTAATTTACGAATATAGCTCTTGGCTATATGAAACTTCTAAATTTGTGTTTCCATGATTTATATGACTAGTATTTCCTACACCTCACTCATGTATACCATGAATAACATGAGTATAGAAAAAATAGTTATTAAATGTATTATAAATGATAAAGAATGAAAAAATGACATAAATAATCAATACATGTCATGAATAGGTTGTGTTTTTTTAATTTTTTAATTTATATTTTCTCAGTTTAAATAGAATTGTGTGATCCTAATTAGTGATATCATCAAGGGGATGTGCACCATGTAGGTTATTTGTTTAATTTGTCTGATGTTATATGTCATGGTCAAATAGTAACATGTGTATAAGTTAAAATATGATAACTAATCATATTCTCTTATATACACATCATAATCATAATTAATCATACGATTCTATGTATTTTGCATAACTCTATAATCCATAATACTACATGTAATCTAATTCATAGTATGATAATGTGTATGTGTTAACTAAGGAACACATGGATAAATTTATAATATTATCCTCTTACATGATTGAGTAGGTTACATTTCCCATGTGTCCTGAATATATCTATGATGTAATGGACTCTCTAATACTAGTCATCTAAGAAAATCTACTCTATTATTTTGTGTTGTTTGAATATAATAAAACTTAATAGGTTGTATAATTAACTATGATCGTGGTAGGGGTGGAGGATAAATATTTTAATAAAAAAGGGGGTATTATTATGAAATAATTAAAATTATGAAAATCATATAAACATGTATATACTTTTAAAAACTATGTACTATCAATGGTACTACACACATCTTATGTATGAAAGGATGTCCTAAAAACATGTAAAATAATATTATGACTGAGATAGCTAACTAGTGTGGGTCATACCCAAAGAGGTATCACAATGTAACCTAAGGTATTTTATCTATTTCAATAAAATACTTTGATCATATTTATTATATCCATAAAATTATCTTGGGTATATCCAAGACTAGTAAGGAGTGTCATTGTGCCAATGTTTTTAATTGAAACATTATCTAACATGAAAATATATCTAGATTGTTAATATATATAAGTACATAAAAATAGTTTCTCATTTAAATATTGATCTTCAATAATCTTAGTTTCCTCAAATTCAATAATAGGTCTTTATATACATATAGTCTAAAGTGTTCCAATAATCCCATCTAGACGATGTTCTTGTATAGTTCTATAATTAGAGGAAGCTAGAAGAGGATGCACATTATAAGTTATATGCACCTGAGGTTGAGAATTAGTCTATTGTGTCAAATTTTTAGTAATATGATCATTAAACATATTCAACTTTTCATTCTCATTAGGATACATATGTGACTCTTTTATAGTGGTGTTAATATCAATTTTTTGTTTATATATAAAACCATGTATCTTATATCACACACCAATGAATATATTAATTTAATGTCCCATGTATTTATTATAGTCATTATATGAATTAATTTTTAATGCATTATTTTGAGGATTACTCATATCAACCTTAATTTTGAGCAGGGAAAGATATACAGTGGCACTCAACTAATATTTTTCAATACCTTATGAGGAGGTTTCGGTAAATTATAAATTATCTCTCTAGTGGAGATAAAAGAAAAATATGATTGGATGGGTGTGAAATTACATTAAATTTTTATTTTGAATCATTATTATTATCATTCAATTTAAATTTAAAATTTTTATTATTTGGAACCTTTGAACCATAAGTGGTTGGAGAATTAGATCCATACTTTAACTTATTCATTGCAATAAGTTTTACATATTAATCCTTAAGAATGTGGAATAGTTCATTAAATGATAATTAATTAGTAAAAATAATAGAGTCATTTATAATTAATTTTTTTTTATTTAATATATAATTTTATTATTTATCTCTCATTTTACTTTTCATCTTAGGGAGCTTGTCTTGTAATGGACCACATAATCAGTGATAGGATAGTTAGACCCTTTATTTATTTTTATAATATAAGCATAATAAATATTATCATTAATTTATACTTATAATAATTATAGAAACTAATCAAGAAATAGGTTGAAAGAACAAACTAATTGGAAAGAGAGATGCAAAAACCAACATTGGGTGTAATCTTTAAGACTCCATGGAAATAAAGTATTAAATAGCTTATTTTAGAGAATAATCCTAACATGTTACATTAAAGGATCAAATATGTTTTTTTGGATTAATATTAACATAATATAATTTAATCATAGGTGACACAAAACCTTTTGGTAAGATACACTAAAATCTCAAGAAATAATAAATTGTGTAACAAGGCATGAGAATCGGTAGTATTGCCCACTCTATAAGAGTTTTTTATCATTGTGTAACTTTATTATTTATATCAATAAATTAATGTTTGATAATAAGTAATATAAAAATATTTAGCATTAGATCATGTGACATGATTAATAACCATATAAGGTATGAAATTCTATTGTGTATTGATATCCATATAATTCTCAGGAAAAGTTCATGTTGCCCCCATATTATGAGTGGACATCATGTGTAGAAAAGGGTATAGATATGGGATTAACTTAAATATTAGTATTATCAAAACAATTTTTCAAATAAATACCTATAAAATGTGTGTTCTAGCTCAACTTTTCACTCTAATGAAGGATACTCAAGCCTCCTCAATTTGGGATAACATGGCAACAACTCATATGCTATGGGTAACATGTCTAAGAGGTGAATATTTAGATTATGGGCTAGCTCCCATGTAAAACACCTAAAAATAATCACTGAAATACTTTATTATAATTAAAATAAATATAAAGATACTGAAAACTACTCTAATGGAGGTGATTCACCAAAGTAAACTCCACTATTTACTTGAACTTTCACTATGGAAAACAACTACAAAGCTTATCTCAAAATCCAAAGTTATTCTAACAATAGTGTTTTAATATGAAGGTAAAATGAAATGTAGATTTCAAGGTGGATGAATAATATGATTTATAATAGACACTAATAACCCACTTTACACTTAAAATCATACAAAGTAATTTGTTACACATCATATGACCTGATAGAAAATAGATTGCTCACACAAGGCATGAAGGAGATGGAGTAATGCAAGGAAACAAACTATCACTTGCCATTCAACAACAAAATTACATCCAACACTTAATGAAAAACATGATAAGACCAAAATAAGTTTTAATTATTTATTCTATATGAAAATAAGTATAAAATTCAGCAAATATTTTCCATACTAATCTATGTATCCTTTACAATACCAAAAAAGGTAGCATATATAGAGAATGGTGAAGAGAAAGAGAGAGAAGTGGCATAGAAAAGAGCAATTGAAAATTTTAATTCATGAAATATCTAATTAATAATAATAATGAGGTTAAATATCAATCTCATTCTATCTTCTTTGACATGTGTTACTTTTTTGACCATGGTTTTCAATAGAGTTGGCATATGAGAGTTCATTTTCTTCAATGATTCATAATCCATTCAAAACAGGTAATCTTGGATTGTGAGTAATGAAAAATGGAATTATTGATCATAAAATAACCATAAAATTCACTTTTAATTCCTATTTGACACCTATAATACATTTTAAATATCCCTTATACTCACATTTCAATGGTAATCATCACATAACTCTTTAGGTGTCTTGAAGGCCATTTGTCTTACTACACTTTTCCTTGCTTGAGAATCTAAAATATTGATTTCAGATTTATTTTTTAAACCTATCTTCATGAAATGGATATATATCTTTAAAACCCCTAATAAACTCCTTTGGGATCCTTGAACACTCTCCAAGACATCATCTTGCACCTAAAGCCCATACTTGTCCTTAATTATTTGTATCCCTCAAAACATGAAAAATTATTTGTGTATAATAATATATAGATAATATTGAGAAAATATTCATATTTTTGAGTACCTAGTATTCCCTTATAGATATATGACAAATTTCATGACCATCTGTTAAGTGAAAGTAACTTATTCCACCTTGTTTCTCTCTCCAATTAGACCTCAATTAGGTCTCTAGGTCTGGAAATTGAGTTTTGGCTATGTACTTCTCCCACACATGTGAAAAAATCAATAATAATTTGATTCATTTTTAATACACACAAAAAATTCTCTATCTAAGAATTATATAAGGTGGGTGAACCAAGAAATGGCAAAAAAACTAGTCTCTTATAAGCATTTTCACACTGCCTTCACTAACCAAACATGTAGGATCACTTTCAAGGTCAAATGTATAGTTTTTTGGCATTGTTGACATATAAAACACCTCAATCCACCTTATCCAATATTTTTCATCAATTTAGGAGGTCAAACACCTTATTTTAAGCTTAAAACCTCACAAAACATAACATTTAATATATCCATATAAGTGCAAGTACAAGAAAGTAGAATTGTGAGAGTATTATTGGAATGAGGAATTATTTTTAAGTATTTTTAATGGAAATTAAATGCATTTTAATAAATTAGGAAGCCAATCTCTCTCACTAGGTTCCTATTAGTGTTTTAGGAGTCTTTAGAGTGGTTTAGGTTCTTAACAATTGGTCATAAACCTTAGGGATTTAAATCCTAAACCCATGACATAAAATACAAGTACACAATTATCTTTAAATATAAATAGATAATAAATATCCCATGTGTCTTGTTCATACATTTATGATCATGCTCAAGCAAGTGCTCATTAGGTTTATACTATGTATTTTGAGAGTGTTTGGTAGTCTTAACAATGGTTCATATAGGTTAGGGATCTAAACCATATATTAATTACATTATATTGGAGTATGGGTACATATTAAACATACATATAAACCATTTTATTCCATGAACAAGTTCAAGGTCACACTGAGCAAAATAACACCTATATTGAGCTACAATTTGCACTTAAAAGGGCTCAAAAAGGTCTTTTAAGCCAAATTGTCACTTTTATTATCTTTCTATGCCTAGGGATTCCCCTCTAGGTTTTGTTCCACCACTAATACAATTATTCATTCATTTAGGTTCCCATTTAACCTTCACGAAACCACTCTCTTCATAACTTTATAGACAAGCCTGTGTGTGTGGGTTTAGTCTTACTAGACATAAATAGACATATCAACCTTGGCATCATTTTTATTGAACCTAAAGATCATATGGAGGTAATAATATAATTATATAATCATTTACATGTGATTTATTCTTCCCATATACCTTTCTAATTCAAACCAAGTAGGCATCTTTCATTTGACTAGGCAGGCTTATAGGAGCAAGTTTGATTGTGTGACTGCATCATTTGAGGTAGATTTGTCTTGATCACTCTATATGATAATATTTTAGGTCATATTTGATATTTAATACTACATAAATCCTATTTATTCACCCAAACTCATTTATCATGAAAAAAATTTCATCTTCTCTCAAAATACTTGAAGGTGAGTTATATCTCTAGCTGGCTTGTAGGTGGCAGTTGGCTCCTTGACTATAGTATGAAGATATGTCTTCCCCCTCTGATATTATAGTGGTTTTATATTATTTTTACATGATTAAAATGTATATTTTGACCCTATTAATTTAATATAATCATTATTTATCCTCAAACATAATTCATGTTGGTGACTTTTCCTACCAGCAAGTCTATAGTTAGTCCATTATGCCTAGACTCCTCTTCTCACTATGTTTTATCATTATTGAGCCCAATTTCATCTGTAGTGGAATGTATAATGGAATATAAATATATATTTAAGTTTTTAACATAATTTAAACAAACTAAAAACACTTGATTCACTTTCTTGGAAACTCACACAGGGACCTTTTTAACATAGATTCTATTAAGTAGTCATAACTTCATACCTCTCCTTGACTAGTAACCAAATAGAGACAATAGGATCCATGATCTCCAAGGGATATAAATTTATAAATAAAATTTTATGTATTCAAAATCAAACATATGAATACACATTTATTTTCATATCTCATGAAAAAGAGACCTACAAGTTTGCAAACCTATAGGTTTATATTTTCATGCTTTAAGCATTCCATGAGTTTTTTTTCATCATTTCCACCCTTGGATACTTAAATTGGAATTGAAAAGGTTATATATATTTATATTACACTTATTATTATGTAAAAACTTGATTTCATAAAAGATATTTATTCAATGACTTGTCATAAAGTTATAACCCTACTCTTAAAAGCCTACAACCAATTAAGTTAAAGAGTTTGTGAGGCGGTTGAGGCCTATAAGGTATAAATATGTTCACTAGTTGAAAATTTATATGATATATGGGATATTATGTGTTATGGATAACATATTAAAACCACTTGTATGAATTGAACCTACTGTAGAAACTTCAAAACCTCAAGTACAAACCCTACAACTTGTCACACATGAAAGTTCCTCTTGATACTTGGTTGTTCACATGTGTGAAATGGATGGATAAATATTTCAAATGGCTATGCATACCCATAAAAAAAATTAAAAAATTATTCTAATACTCCAATGGGCTCCAAAATTCATGAAACTTGTGCAAAACTAAGCCTATGGGGTTTACTAGGGGTTTTTTACTGCCTATCTTGTTAATGATGATTCCTATAATACAACCCCCTAAACCTTGAAATATATCCATGAATATTAATAAAATTAGGGGTATTACTAATAGGAACATTTTATCCAATTATTTTTTATGTTCATGAACAAATAATAAACCTATGGTCTTCTAGAGCTTGTGAAGAGATCAACAGAGATTATGACTAGTTTTATTCATTTATTGACCTTTCTACACTTTTGTATGTTTATTTTTTGTGTGAATGACTTGAATAATTTGAAAATACACCCTTATATGCATTTATACCTAAATATTTACCCTAATTTCCATACTAGTGATTGAAAACTACTTACTTTTGAGTGATTTTGATACACTGTCTTGGTATTCTCTTAAGACATTCGACTTACTTGCTCAAGTTTACTCTTTTATCTCAAAATAGGCCTCTATGAAAGTCATATACCATGGATTTAAAATAAATAAGAATGAACCAAGATAATACCAAATGGTTTAGAAAGGTTTTAAACATCACAAATGACTTCTTTCCAATACTAAAACCAATCTAGATTTTAGTTTTACAAGACAATTTATAAAATAGTCTAATACCATATTTAGAGTTAGAGACCTAATTGGTACTCAAGTAAGTAAAAAAAAAAATTATATATTTATAAAAACAAATGAGTATTTTATGAGGTTTTAAAATATTCATTAAATCTGATTCAACCTTCACTTGGTCTTATAAGACTCAAAATTGAGGAAGTTGGACTTAATTTCACCTTCACTATCAAAGATACTCAAAAAAATAGGAGTTTAACTCACTCAGTCACCTTTAACTCAGTCCATATACCTTTAAAAAATATAAAACCATTTTAATAACTTAAAAAACCCTCTTTTATATCTTTTCACAAATTTTGAAGAATTTTTTACAATTATAACTAATTTTATGATTCTTTTTGTAAACTAAACCATGTAACTAGGTTTTTCTAAACTTGTAAAACCTAATAGCTATCTATTGATGGTTTATAGTGAGTAAATATTGTTTCATGAAATAAATTATTGGATAACCATATATACTGCACTATACAACCTTTACAATAGTCATATTGAGTCCATGCAAATGATTCATCGACAAAGGATTGAGAACATGGTATTTATTACAAAACAAGGTCTGTGTAGAAGAAAAGAGGGTTGTGAGACCTTAAAAACCTTATATTTAATTAAACAACTATACTAAACACTAAAAAGAGTCTTAAACATAAAAAAATTATATATTCAAATAACACTTGTATCTTATAACATTTTATGCAAAAACATAATACCCTAATAATGGCAGACAGTTAAACAAGGTTTTCCTTCACAGTATAACCAAAATGTGAGAAATTTCAAATATTTTAAAGCTTTTTTCCCATTTATAACCCCATATAAAACCTAGTATTTTTTATCCCCTTATAATTCATTGTTTCAAGCTAGGAGTATCTAATAAAACTTTAAAATATCTTCCTTTGACCTGACTTATTTGAGAAATATACACAACAAACATGCTTATTCAAGAATACATAGTTATTTGATGATAATATAACTTTATATGATATAAAATAAACCCATAATATGTATAATAAATTATATAACTAATTACACCTAAACCAAATTCTAAAACCATATCTTTTGCCTTTGATTTTACAACTTAAGCATTTGAAAATTCAAATTTGGAATTTAGAAGGGAACCACTAAATATAACCTCTAAGCTATTGTATCAATTCATAGAAACTATAAATTAATAAAGAGGACTAAAATTACTCTTTTATACCTAAATACACCTAATAAGACACACGTAAAAATTCAAATTGGTTCATTTGCATGATACTCTTGCATCAGTCCACTAAGGTGCAAAAGAAGTCAACCATGTACTTGTTTTATGAGTTGTTAGATATTTGTACCATAATTTTGGACCTATGAAATAGTAATCCAATTTTAATCTTAAATTTCATGATATTTCAATTTTATTAGGTACTTAAATTAGTATTTGTCCCTTATTCTTTTGACCACTTTCTTGTCCTCAATGTTGTTTGGTTGGTCTAGTGGCTTCCTTGGTAGTTATTGTTCCCAAGGAATGGTTTTATTAGTCACATCAATAGCTATTTTTCCATTATTTTATCCTTACATAATGGATAAATATTATAAAAAATATATATATGAGAAATACCAATAAATTTAAGAATTTATATATAATATTCATTAGATGAAAAATTCCTAAGGACCTTGTATGAACCCATCTTTTTTAGTTTAAATTCATTGTACTCCCCCCTTGGAAACATTTATTTTATAAAATAAGACAAGACAAGATCCAAAAATTCAAATTACATCTCTTTCCTTTTCAAATATGATCTTTCTTATACTTATTTTGCCTATTCATGTAGCTCTTGCATGTTTGCTACAAATTCCACCCCTTCTACATTCCTTTTTTGTTAAATTAACTTATTGAGTTCATAAATGACCATAGGATGCATAAAATTAACCATTTGAAAAGTAATTTTACATTTAATCCTATTTTGAGAGTCATTATTAATAAATTATGCATGTGTAAGTACTTGATCCCATTGCTTTAGGTGTTCACTTACCAAACTTATTAGGATGTTTCGAAGACTTATATTCACCACTTCCATTTGTACGTATATTTGAGTGTGATAAGAAAAAAATTATGTCATGTTTTTTCCAATCTTATTCTAAATAGTTCTCCAAAAATGACCCACAAACCTAGTATCTCTATCTAAAACAAAATTGTTATGTAATCCATGCAACCTTACTATCAATTTAAAAAAAAGATCAGCTATATGAGTTGTATCACTCACCTTATTATAAGGTATGAAATTATCCATTTTATATAATATATTTACTACCACAAAAAATTAATAATTACCTTTTTGTGTCTTGGGTAGCACAAGAACAAAATCCATACTTATTGATTCCCATAGTCTATCAAGAATGTGCAAGGGCTGATATAGGCCTATGTTTTGACTTATTACCTTATAATACTAGTAAATCATACAAATTAAAATATACTTATTCACATCATTTTTCATATTTGGCCAATAATACAATGTACTTACTTTAGTTAGTGTCTTGTCTTGTCCAAAATGACCTACAAGACTCCCACTATGCTTTTCTTTGATAATATTCTCTCTCATGGATCCTTTTGGAATACAAAATTATTTTCCTTTAAATAATATAATTTATTTAATTTTATAATTTATCCAATGACTTCTTTTTTTATTAGTAGGATATTTACATATCTCATAGTCATCTTTGAAATTTGAATCTTCTTTGTATAAGTTCTTGAGATCACCAAATCTCATAACCTTCACTTGTATCTCCTGTAAAATCAAACTTATTTTGCTCAAGGCATCAACAATTTCTTTATTTTTTCCTCTTTTCTACTTAATCAGAAATAATAATTTTGTAAAAATTATACCCACTTTACATGTCTTTGATTTAACTTTTGTTGACTAGTTAAGAATTGTAAATCATGATTATCAATGAATAGAAAAAACTCCCTAGGCATTAGATAATGACATAATTTCTTCAATGCTTCCATAATGTCATAAGATTCTTTATCATAGGTTGAATACTTTATTTTGGCTTCATTTATATTTTAATTAAAATAAGAAACTGGCTTAACTTCTTGACTTAGTAATGCTCCAATACCTATCCCATTTGCATCAGATTCAACTTGAAATGATTCATTAAAATTAGGTAAGACCAATATGGATTTCTCTTTAATTTTATTTTTTAATATATTAAAACTTTTATTATCTTCACCATTCCACTTGAGTGATTTCTTGTTACCCTTAATAGTTTCCACCATAGGTGCACAAATAGTACTTAAATTCCTTATGACTTTTCTATAGAAATTAGCAAGCCCATGAAAATTCATTACCTCAAATGCACTCCTAGGTGTAGATGATTATTGTATTGATTTTACCTTATCCTTATCCATATTTAATCATTATTTTGAGATCATAAATCCCAAATAAATTAATTAAATTTTTAAGAAAGTACATTTCTTGAAGTTTATCAATAACCTTTCTTCTTATAACTTCCTTAAAACCATCTTTAAATGCTTAAGATGCTCTTCTTTAGATCTACTAAAAACCATAATATCATCAAGGTACAAAATTAAAAAATTACCTATGAATGTATTAACCACTTCATTCATCAACCTCATGAAGGTGTTGTGATCATTACTTAATCCAAATGGCATTACCAACCATTCATACAAACCATCATTGGTTTTGAAAGTTGTTGTACATTCATCCCCTTCTCTAATTCTTATCTGATGATATATACTTTCAAGATATATATTCAAAAAGTATCTATCACCAATAAAATATTCCAATAAATAATCAATCTTGGGAAACAAAATCTATAACTTATGTAATATTATTGATGTCTCTTGAATCTATGCACATTCTCTAACTACTATATTTCTTTGGATCTAAAAATGTAGGAACTACACATGGAATTAAATATTCTCTCACCAATCCTTTGCCAAAAAATTCTTGCAATTGCTTCTATATATCATAAATTTCCTTAGGATTCATTATCTATGTATCTGTTTTAGGTAAATTATAACCATGAATCAGATCTATATGATGACTTATACTCCTTTTACGAAGTAATTCATTTAGTAGATCATCTACTACAGTGTCCATGAATTCACTTAACAAATATTAAATATCTAAAGTAAATTCATCAAGATTATTAAAAGTTAAAACCATATTAGGCTTAGAAATAAGAGAATATCTCACCTTTTCTTTCATTACTTAATGTAGAAAATATTTCTCATTGATCAGTAATACATTTGTGTCCTCTTTTGTAAATCCATCACTCTCTTTGATAGCTCTAAGAACATGCTTCTTACCATCTATCAAAAATGAATAAGTGTTGATATTAATATCATGGATAACTTTTCTATCATATTTACATGGTATTGTTAAGAGGATATTGCAAATATCCATTAGAATTATATCACATTTGATAGTATCTTTGTAACTCCCAATTTGAAATTCTGCATTACAACTTTTATTAACTAGAATTTGATGACCTTTTTGAAGCCAAGAAACTTTTTAGGGAGTAGAATGGATTAAATTATTTAATTGAAAATTGATTACAATTCCTATGAACACAAAACTATTAGTGCTTCTACTATCAATGATCATTTGGTATCACTTACCCTTAGCCTTGCATGTAGTTTTGAAGAGTGTTTTCTTTTGAGGTGTCTCCTTAAGCTCTTCGGTTAGTTTTAACAAGATTCTCTTAATCAATTATGATTATCCTTCTTCCATATATTATTCTTGGATATGAGTACTTACACTTTGTTATTCCTCTGCTTGAGTGCTATGATAACTTCCTTGGTTAGTAGATGGATGTTCTAGACATTCATATGATCAATGTCCATATTTTCCACACTTGAAGCACCTACCACTAAATTATCCACTTATACCTCTATAAAAATGCCTTATTACTCTAAAATGAGGGATATTTCTTGAAGGTGATGCTTCTCTTTAGAATCTAATTGTTTTTCCTTGATGATATTGAGGTTGGTTCCTTCCTCCTTACTATCCTCTACCCGTTTAGGATCTGCTTCTTCCTCTAACATGTTAAGTTTGATTTTTTGAAAACTTTTATTCTACTTCTAAAGCATATTTATATTCCTCCTAAACTATTTTAGGCATAAAAAGAATGACATAATCTTACATAAAAAATTTCAAACCATTCAAATACATTTATACCTTTTCCAAGTCTTCCTCTATGTGGCCAACCCTTATAGTTAGCTTATAGAACTCATCTATGTACTCTTTTATCATCATGTTTTTATATTTCAGATTCTAAATTTGTTTGAAGAGGTTGGTTTGATAATCCTTAGGCATAAACTTTCCTTTCAAATTTGACACCATTTTGTCCCAACTGGTTATTTCCCCCTTTCCTTTCCTTCTCCTCTTTGTTTTCACAACATCCCACCATAGGGAAGCATGGCCTTTCAATTGTATCACTATAAATTTCAATTTATTTTCTTATTAAACATTTTAATACTCAATATATTTATCTAAGGAATTAATCCAATAAATTAAATCTTCAACATTAAAATTTCCATCATACATAGGCACATCTACCTTTGGTTTGAAGGTTACTCCCACTATTACATTCACAAGCCTCACTTCGAGTCCTAGATTTACTATCAATGGTTATTATTCATCTCCTTCATATTTTATATCACTTAAATCTCTAATATCCACTCTTCTCCTTTTTGTTATTTTTATTGCCTCCATTTTAGTGTTTAGTCTTCTGATCTCTTCAAGCAATGTTGCATTGGTCACTTATCTCCTTGTTCCTCCTCTTAATCTATACCTTTATGCCATTATTTAAATTATTAATATAACCCTGTACTTTTTTATTGTTCACAATATTGTGATCTAATACCAAATATGAACACTCTCTTAGTATTCTCTTAAGACATTCCACTTGCTCATGTTTACTCTTTTGTTTCAAAATAAGTCTCTATTATAATCATATACCAAGGATTTTAAAGACATAAGACTAAACTAAGATAAGACCATAGGGTATATGAAGGTTTTAAAAATCTCAAATTACTTCTTTCCAATACTAAAATAAATCTAGATATGGTTTTAAAAGATAGTTTACAAAATAATCTAATACCCTGTTTACACCTAGAGACCTAATTAATACTCAAGTAGGTCAAAAATCAAGATATAAATTTATAAAAATAACTAAGTATTTAATGAGGTTTGCACATATGTATTAAAATATATTCAACCTTCATTTGGTCTTACAAGACTCAAAATTGATGAAATTATACTTAATTTCTCCTTTAGTATCAAAGATACTTAGAAAAATAAGGGTTTAACTGACTCAATCACCTATAACTCAATTTATACATCGTCAAAAAGCATTAAACCAATTGAATAAATTTTAAAATCCTCTTAGATAATGGTTCAAAAATTTGGAAGAATTTTTTAGTGTTAAAACTAATTCTAGGATCCTTTTTATAAACTAAACCCTATATCTAGGGGTTTTTTGAACTTGCAAAACCTGAGAGCTATTTGTTGATGGTTTGTGTTGGTGCATTTATTTACTTTATTAAAATTACTTACATTTATTATTTATTATTTTGGTACACTAATTACTTATTATAATTATTTTATTATGTTTAGTAATAATTTACACTAGATAGGTAAGCTTGCTTAGCTAGTAGTTAACTTAGACACTTATCTTGTTATAGTAGAGTTCCATTCCACTATTCAGGGTAAGATAGGATAAGATTGTTTAACTAATAGTCAATTTGTGTTGATCATTTACACAATTTGGACACCTATCTTGTTAGTGTGGAGTTGCACTCCACTATTCATGTAGATAGATATCAATTGAACTACACATGTTGTGTGAGTTCCCTAATCTTTATCATGAACGCCTTGCTCTATATAAGCAATGGATATTTATGTATTCTATATCAGATTAATATTGAATTATCAGATTAATTCATTATATTTGAGTTATTTATTCATTTATGTTATTATATTAGATATATAATTATTATTTATTATTACTATTTTATCTCTTATTTATGATTTTTATTAGATTCATTAGATCCTATAACTAATTATAACATGGTACCATAACTATCTTGAATATATAGATTGTTAAATATTAAAGAGAAAAATATCCAAATATAGAATCAATTTTATGATTTGGTATATAGGCACAAATTGGATCTTTGTAGAGAATTTTTGAGCTCACCATTGAGTTTAGAGTGCCTGAGATAGTTAAAATCATATATAATTTTGTCCAAGTTGGGCACAGGTGATGAAATTAGAAAGGGTTTGATCTAGAAGCACCATGCCCAAATCCAGTAGGTTCTTGAAAATCAAAGCATTTATGAGTAAAATGGACCTCACGGTTGCATTTGAAAGACATATAAACCTATATATCCATATAATTTTTTTCCAATTTGGACACAATCAACCCAAAAGACAAAGGTTTTTTTTCTCTTAAGTATGGCCATACAAACTGTATGAATTGTGTAGACCAATTTTTTTTAGCAAGCCTCATGGATCAGTAGGCAGATTTGAAATGGCATTTGAGATCCCACCATTTGAACACCAAGAGGTATTTTTTAGTTATTTTTGTTTTTAAATAGCTTAAAATTTCATGCTCTTCACTATTGTAATTTCAATTTTTTCCAATTTTTTCTAGAATTCAAATTTTCATACAATAGCTCTTGCTTGTCCTCATTTTTACAACTTCAGAGGCTCATAAAATTCACATATGACCTCGAATTAAGGTCCCATTTTTTTAAAAGTTAATATTTTTTTGAACACAACACATTGGTGTAGAATGTTTTGTAATAAAATGCATATTTTTTGTACTTTTAGACTAGAGGGCGTAAATGAGCTTTTTATAAAATAGGAAAAATATAATCTAGCCTTGTAATTACACTTAATTATAAAGTGCCAAAAATAATTGCTAGGTGGGATAAAACTAAGTAATTCAAGGGGGTTTTGTGGTGTGTTTTGTACTTTGATTTCTTCTTTGTGATAGTTTATTTTTGATTGCATCATGGGGAATCCTAAGTTCCTACTATTAAAAAAATACAACTATAATACATGGAAACAAAATACTTGGAATGCATTAATGATGATAGGATATATGACTTACATAAAAACTCTTCTTACTCCACCTGCTGATGTAAAAGAGCTACAACACTTTCTCTTTGAAACTACTAAAGTAATTTGATGCATTCAGTCTTACATGTCTTTAGATTTGAATTTCTATCTTGACAAATGTACAAATCCAAAAGAGGCTTGGGATAAATTAGCATCATTTTTTGGAAAAATAGATGAGGTTCATGGTTACCAAGTTGACAATGAACTCATTAGTTTGGATCCTAAAAATTATGCAACAATACAAGACTACATCACTAAATTCAAAAATCTTAGAGCACAATATTCTGAATGTAAAATTGATAAAATTTATATTCAATTGATTTTTAGTGCCTTACACAAATTAGGTCATAAATATTCATCCTTTATATCTAGCTTTTAGACTCATCGGCTCATATTGGGAACATCTTATCAAATGCCCACCTTTGAGGTATTCTCTAAGATTCTAATGGTTGAATAATAAAAGGTAATAGCTATGGGTCTAATCAAGTCATCCAAATATCAAGCTCTAGTTTCAAGTCAACCTCAGCATAAGCAAGTTTCAATATCGGTATCAAATATAGGTTCAAGTAAAAAGAAGTAGAATAATTAGAATAAGTCACAAAAAGATAAGAATAAAGGGCAATAATATTCCTCACAAGGAGATTATAAATCCACTAATAAGAAAGGGGATTCACAAAAAAGGACTGAAACTCCTTGCCCTTATTGCAAAATGGGGTTTCATAGTGAACAAGATTATTGGAAGAAAGAGATTGATGAACTTAAGGGTCTTCTCAAAAAGAATAACATTAATGAATCCTCTTTAAAGGATTCTTCCACTCCAAATTTACAGAAAGGGAAAGCTACAACACTAATTGCACTGGAAAATTCTCCCAAGTCATGGGTCATTGACTCAGGTGCTTCACATCATATGAATTATGATCAAGAATAATTTTCTTGTTTAAAACCAATTTATTTGCCTCATATTCTCATAGGTGATGAATCTAAGGTAGATGTTATAGGAAAAGGTATAGTTGATGTTGATAATAGTATATTTGAGGATGTCCTCTATGTGCCAAAGTTATCAACTAACCTTCTTTTTGTCTACCAAATCACTCACTTTACTATTATTAGAAAAGTTGTGTTCACACTCGCTTTTGTATCAATCAAAAATTTGGAGGATAAAGCTTTAGTTGTAATGGAAAAGTTGAGAAAAATAATTGGCTTTATTCATTCTCTAACTTTGTATCTTAGTATTCCCCTACAACTTAGATCTTACACACTGATTCAATGAGAAAGTTATGACATGAGTAGTTTGGTCATCTAAACTACCACTATTTACAACAGCTTAGTCAACAGGAGATGGTTACATGACTTTCACATATTCAATTTTTAGGGGGTGTATGTCATGGTTGTGCCTTATGTAAACATCCAAAGCATAAGTTTGATAAAGGGAAGGATTGGAGGGCTACACAAGTCCTTGAACTTGTTCATAGTGATTTAGATAGTCTATTACCTACTTTGTCTTTTAGTAAAACCCTCTATGTTCTCACATTTATTGATGACTATTCTAGATATACTTGGCTTTATTTTTTGAAACTCAAGAGTGAAGTATTTGATATATTTATAGAGTTTTAAAGCTCTAGTAGAGAAATAATCTTGGAAGTATGTCAAGATTCTCGACACTGATAATGGGAGGGAATATGTGAACAATTTTGAACAATTTTGTATTCTTGAAGAAATTAGTCTTTAACATTTAGTTACATACACACCTTAGTAGAATGGTATAGTAGAGAGAAAGAATAGATTAATAAAAGAGATGAGAAGTTGTATGATTCAGACAAAATCATTAGTACCTAAGTACTAGGTAGAAGTAATTAATTATGTTGAATATATATAGAATAGAGTTCCTCATAAAGATTTAAAGTAGATAACACCTCTTGAAGTTTGGTGTAATAGGGAGCCAGATGTGCATCATTTCAAAGTCTTTAGTAGTCCAACATGGGCTCACAAACCTTTAGATAAGCATTGTGTTTTAGAACAACAAAGCTGGACTTGTATATTTGTGGGATATCCTAATGGTGTTAAGGGATATCATCTCATTAATCTATATTCACATGAGATTATTATGTTAATAAGTCTTTACTTTTAATAAAGTCCTTCAGACTTGTCTTATAACATTTCTCATTCTTCTTCCTTAGAAGAATCAGATAGCAGTGATAATGATACTCCTACTTCATCTACTTATATAGATGATGAGGCAATACCTTGTCATCATGGTTTAGTAGGTCATGTTCCTCCTCCTCTTCCTCTAGATCCTCATCTATTGATTACTTTATGGGATAGATATACTTTGGCAGATGTAGACCCTCATGATAGGGATCCATTAGATAGAAGGAGAACATGGTCACAACATGATCTTCCATATTCCTACATTACCATAGCTTCTGATCCATAGTATTTTCAAGAAGCCATAAAGATAGTTGAGTGGGATTTAATTATGGAAGAAGAGTATGACTCATTGATTGGGAACAACACTTGGGATCTTGTTCCTCTTCATAAGAGATGAAAATTAGTATGACGTAGGTGGATATATCAGACTAAGTTTACAGTAAATGGAAATATTGATAAGTATAAAAGACACTAAGTGGCCAAAGGTTTTTGCCAAGTAAAAGGCATTAACTATACAAAAAAATTGTGCCTATTTCTAAGATGAATTTTATTAACTTGATACTAGGTATTGGTACAACTCATGGTTGGGTTGTACATTAGATGAATGTGAAGAGCACATTTTTTCACAAGAATCTTCATGAGGATATTTATATGGAGTAGCCACATGGGTTCATTCAAGATTATTCACTAGTATGCTACTTGAAGAAGTCTCTCTATGGTATAAAATAAGCCCTTAGGGCTTGGTATTCTAAGATGGACACATTTATTCTCTCTATTGGGTTCTTGAGATGTCACTCAGATCTGAATATCTACATTCTATGGTAGGAGGATTCACTATTGTACTTGGTGCTCTATGTTGATTATCTAATTATTATAGGGAACACAACATCCATTATGAACAATTTTAAGACTACACTTCATGAAAATTTTTCTATGATATACATGGGATTATTGTATTATTTTATTGTGATTTAGATAGCAAAGTTTTCTTCTATGATTACACTTTCATAGCCCAAGTATGCCATGAACTTGTTAGCTCAATTTCACATGGTTTATTGTCGGCCTAAACTGACTCCTTTATTATCTAGAGTTATAGTTGAGGTTCATTGTTCCACTCCCTTGGTTGATGCCACATTGTATCACTAGCTTGTAGGCAGCCTCATCTATCTGACTCATACATGACCTAACATTTCATATTCAGTTGGCATGGTTTTATACTTTATGCAGACATAACATGAGCTTTATTGGAGAGCCACCAATTACATTTTGAGCTACATTCATGGAACTATCAAATATGAGATTCACTATATAGTAGGTACAAGTTTAGACTTGGTGGGATACATAGATTTTGATTGGGATGGTGATTATGATGATTGTAAGTCCACTTCTGGTTAAAATTTTCACTTTAGATCTAGCCCAATTTATTGATAGAGAAAGAAATAAAATGATATTGCTATTTCATCTATAGAGGTTGAGTATCATGGCACTATTAATGCCACTATTGAGGCTATTTAGATTCAAAATATTCTCACTAAGCTTGTTGTTCCATTTTGGAAGCCATTACTCAACTACTGTGATAACCAGAGCACTGTCCAAATCTTGAAATATCTAGTTCATCATCAGAGAACCAAACACATAGAGATCCATATGCACTTTATCAGGGAGATGATTTAGGTGGAGATCATTGATCTTTAATATTGTCTTATGGAGGAGAAAATTGTAGATATTTTCACCAAACCTTTCACTGAGAGCAAGTATCTTCACTTGTGATCTCATTTGGGGGTACATGACATTAGTTCTTTCGAGAGCATTAGTTATTCAAGGGGGCTCTCCTAGACATTCATTTTTAGGAGTTTTTCTTCCTTTGGGTTTTCTCCTTTCCTCATCTATTTATATAGAGTACCTAATATGGCTACACATTGCTAAGACTCTTATCTACATAGCCCTACCTATGCTTCACTTATGGGGAGGTGTTGATGCATTTATTTGATTTATATTATTTATTATTTTCATGCACTAATTACTTATTATAATTATTTTATTACGTTTATTAATAATATGCACCAGATAGGTAAGCTTGCTTAGCTAGTAGCTAACTTAAACACTTATCATGTTATAGTTGAGTTCCACTCCACTATTCAAGGTAAGATAAGATAAGATTATTTAACTAATAGTCAACTTGTGTTGATCATTTACACAAGTTAGACACCTATATTGTTAGTGTGTATTTGCACTCCACTATTCATGTAGATAGATATCACTTGAACTACATGTGTTGTGTGAGTTCTACGATCTTTATCATGCACACCTTGCTCTATATAAGCAATGGCTATTTATGTATTTTATATTAGATTAATACTAAATTATCAGAGTAATTCATCATATTTGAGTTATTTATTAATTTTTGTTACTATCTTAGATATATATTCATTGTTTATTACTATTACTATTTTATCTCTTATTTACGCTTTCTATTACATTCATTAGATCATATAGCTAATTTTAATAGTTTATAGTGAGTAAAGCTTATTTATTAAAACAAATTATTAGATAACCTTATATAATGCCCTCTCCAACCTTTATAATATTCATATTTAGACCATCAAAAAGATTCATCGACAAATAAAGGACTAAGAATAGGGTTTTTTATTACAAAATAAGGTCTATGTAGAAGAAAAGAGGTCTGTGAGACCTTAAAAACCATATATTTCATTAAATACACTTTGTTAGAAATTCAAAAGACTATTACACATCAGAAAAAGTTATAGATTAAAATAAAACTTGTATCTTATTATAAAGTATGCAAAACATAGTACTCCAACTATGGTAGACTATTAAAACATGGCTTCCCTTCACAATGTAAACAAAATATGAGGATTTTTGAATCTTTTAAATATTTCTCCTCATTGATAACCTCTTATTAAACCTATTATTTTTTTATCCTCTTTTTATTCATTGCTCCAATATGGGAATGTGTAATAAAGCTCCAAAATATGCTCCTTTGACCTATCTTAGTTGAGAAATACACACAACAAATAGGCTTATTGAAACATACATAGTTATTTGATGATAATTATGAATTGATATGTTATAGAATAACCCCATACTATTTATATTACCTTATATAACCAATGAAACCTAAACCAAATTCTAAAACATCTCTTTTACTTTGATTTTACAACTTACGCATTTGAAAATTTAAGTTTGGAATTTGGTAGGAAACCACCAGATGAAAACTCTAAGATATTTCATCAACTCCTAGACACTCCAAATGACTAAATAAGACTAAAATAAATCTTATATACCTTTATACACCTAATAATACACAAATACAATCTAAAAATAGTTCATATGCATGATGTCCCTACATCATATTCTCTATCTTTGTATGTTGGACTGCAAGACTTTCTGACTTTGACCATTCTCTAACCACCTCCTAAAACTATGCACATTAGAAACTCAAGACTCTTGTCCTTTTGAAAATCACATAAAATTCCTTAAATTTGGATTAAGAAGTGACTTAATAAACCTTAGAGTGCATTGATAAATATGGCAAAATACTAATGCATGGTTAATGACCTCAAAGGCATGACTAAAAGTCACATAGTGTCTTATCACAATGTCATGACCTTAAAAACACAAGGGAAATAAACATTTGTTCTTGAATGACCTTGAAATCTATATAAGTACACGAAAAAATCAAGACCTTAAATAATGCTAAATAATATCTCAATTGACTACTTAAATAATATTAGAAGGCCAAAGTGACCATTTACAAGTTTTAGAAGTCATATGAAAGTAAGTTTCAAACAATATGGGTTGAAAATTTTGACTTGGGGGATCAAAAATGATCAACAAGGTGTATTAGGATTAATAGAAAGCTTATTTTATTATTTCTCAAATGTGTAAACCTTAACATTATTTTTAATTTCATCCCTAGTTATATGTAAAAATGCATCATGTAAGTGTGTATTTATATGAAGATGCACATTTATTATATTTACAAAACTAAAAAAATCTAATAGTTACATTGATTTTTTATTCCATTATGAATAGTTGTTAATGAATAAAGTCCACAAACTAGGTTTAAAATAAATAAAAAATTAAATATTAAACTTGTAGTCATATAAAATGCAAAATGTAGTTACCTTAGTGTGGATAATGACACCTAATCCATAGGTCCTCCTACTTGCTTGCACAACCCTCATATGATTTTCTTTCACCAATTCCCAATCATTCACAACCTTCCAAACTTAACCCTTATGGACCTAGGTAGCTATTTTAGGCCCAAATCCATACCCCTAGGTCTCATTCCCTTTGAACAAGAGCACCCAACTTAGATAAGAGCACTGAAACCTAGGGTGTCTTGTTTTTGATGTTATTGTCCAAATGAAAATTTGGTTCAAATGATCATATTTTCCTAAATCCTTATCCTAATTCATGCTAGCTTAACATGAATCCATTTAACCCATGATCATTAGGTTCCATATAAAAGGTCATTCAAAGTCTATTTAGATGGATTGCCATTCATTTACAAGAGAGAAGCAAGAATACAAGAAATTACACTCAAGCACTTTTCCCTATTCTCTACATACAACCTTCCAATATTATTTGAAGCCTATTAACACCTTACACTAGTCCTGATCCATCTAAGTTATGCCTAGTTTTGCATCTAGTTGCATTTTCATACACAATTGAACCAAGCACTTTAATGGGAGAACTAAATTATCTTGATCCCTCCTCAGAGTATTGGTATGTAGGTAACATTCCCACATATGGGGTGTGAATTACATCCAACATATCCTTTACACACTAACCCCTTCTCTTTCTTTCCCTAAGTTTTATTTCAAGTTTAAGCATAAAGAGCTCCTAGGGATTTGAAGATGAAAATACATACATAGTGAGCTTCATAAACCATCGAGATTTGATATTTCACTGACATGGTAACATAGACCTACTAAGCAGAACCCAAAACACTCCTAGACAATAACATTGGAAAAGGACTACAACATTGAATAGTACCAAACAATGGGATGTCCCACTTTTGGTGCTCTTATCCAATAAAAAAATGAAGTTCAAGAACCTATTTTTGACACTGTCTTAGTTTTGTACCTAAATTCTTACTATTTATTACTATTTTTATAAAAAAACAATTTGTTTTCATAAATTAATGGTTTAATTATTTCACATTATTTACTGATTTACCCTACTCAGACCTATTTATTTAATCAGGAATAAAACTCTATTATTCTAAAAAACAATAAAACATAATTAGTGAACCCGACTTCAAATTTTGCATAAAATACTTAAAAACCCTAGGGTAAATTATTTCTAATTTTCTACCATAGTTTCTTGATTTTTCCTATATTTAAAAATCATAACTATACAAATTAATTTCACAATTATCATATATTTTATAAAAACTCTAGTTTGCACATACTAGGTCCTTTTTGTATACAAAAACATTCCAAACAATGTGAAAAATATATTATTAATTTTAGAAATATTTTGTAATCCTTCCTAAATTTTTCAAGTAAAATTCTATAAATTCATATCAAAATTTTAAAATTATCATACTAATTTAAAAAATTCATTCAATAACCCTAGTTGCAATAACTAGCTCCCAGTTATTTTCTAGTACTTTTCCAATCATTTTGTAAATTTTTAGTTGCATATCAAACTCAAAAAATCAATTTTAAATTCAAAAATTTATATTATTTTACATAAATATTTTTGAAAAATCCCTAGTTTCATGTATTATCTCCTATTTTTAATTCTTGAGGTATCACCTTACATGTTTGGGAGCTCCGTATCCTTTTTGCACAAATTCCAATTAGCTATTTTTAGGACTTTACATTTCTTATATTCAATACTTTTCTTTTATAGCATATTACCTATTAAAACTTATTAAAAACATTCAAACACATTATAAATTGTTTTCCTAATTTCATAATAGCCCAATATACTAGTTTTGATGAAACTGATAAAAGAGAACTTGAAAAACTCTTTAAAAACATTTGGATATGCAAGATGACATCCTTAGAATTCTACAAGAACAACAAAAAAGTGAAAAATGGTCAGTGAAACTTCCATTTTCAAGTTGTATTGCCCCTATACTGGCTATTATAGGGGGTTGTTGAGACATAGTTGCCCCTATAGTGTCATTTTCAATTGCTTGCTCTATTCACTTTAGGGGCAATGCCATCTTATATATCAACTTGAAAATGATAGGAAGAGCAACCAATTGACCAACTAACCATTTAAAATGGAACTATAGGGGCAACTATGTCTCAAAAACCCCTTATAGTAGTCCAACTTACCTCTATGCCACTAGTTATAACTAGTACATCCCTCTCACCTAATGTGGTAACCCTTGTATAAGAGATAAGATCTCTTCAATCAAACGTGATACATCTTGAGAAAGGTACCACCAGACATACATAGGCTTTGGATTATTTTTCTCTTCTACATACACCATTGGCACATCATATTGAATCTACACCCTTGACATAAGGTTTTGTTCAACCCAAGATTATTCTTTATGATGGCAAGGGTGATATAGAGACACACTTCATAGCTTTTCATGCAGCATGCTTAGACTATGTACCGAATGCTAGTTACCTACCAAGCTATTTCCATAGATCCTAAAGGATTATGATTTACAATGTTTCTATAGTCTATCAAATTAGTCATTTCATGCATTTAATCCTTTAGCTAACATGTTCTTAGCACACTTCAACATTAACTTGGTGATAAGGTTTCATATGCTCAAATTTTTCAACAAAAACAATGACCAAATGAGCATCTCATAGACTATGTTATTTGATATAAGACCATCTTAGCTAAGATGACTAATCCGATGGTAGATTGGGAGCTATACGACCTCTTTAAATAGAGTCTTCTACCAGCACTTCTAAATTAATTATGTTGAAGTGATTCTCTTCCTTTACTTAATTTTATCATACACTAAAAGAAATAGAATTGAAATTCATTTGAATGGGCAAACTTAAGTATATAAGAAATCTAGATGCAACCAATAAGAGTAACAAAAAAGTCCCATACATGGTCAAGTTCAATGATACAAAAGGGAAAAATCCACCTGCAATACATGTAGCTTTAGAGCCTCCTTATCATATAGTTTTATAATCACCCCCTTAGCATACTTTATCACCTCTTCCAATTCCTCTAGCTAGGGTTTTATAATAGATTTTGGATTATAATATCATATCTCTCCCTCTTATTTGGGAATTTGATCCAACCAAACCTCTTCCCAAGGGATATGATCAATAGGCATTTTGTGATTACCATAGGGCACTAGGCTACACTACAAATAAATGCATTAATTTGAGACATAAGATACAAGACTTGATATATGATAACCTACTTGATCTTGGCACTTTAGCTAAACCTCCATAGGCAAACCCAACACAAGATAAAGCTTTGAAAATATTCTCAAATCCATTTCCATATCATTCAAAATAGGATACAAGGGAAACATCAAGGGTTAACATGCATATCATGCACATCCACCACCGGTTACATATCAAGCACCTTTAGTTGAGTCACATCCTATGAGTGGTATGATCAGTGCATATGAATCTATAGTTCTAACAAGACCTTTGATATCCTTCTCAAATCAAGAGATTGTGGGGAAATATTTAGATTATAATGCACTCTTTATCTGAGCACATATTCATAATCAACCCATTCATAGTGTTTTCATCGATAATAGTTCTAATGTCAACATGTGCACCATTACATTATTACAGCATTTGGATTATTTAGAGTAGGATATCATTCCAATAGATATAGTTTTTACTGAATTAAGTTATAGAGTTCATTGGGTGATATTGTACTTCCTTTATAGACTAGTCCAGCACATGTGACCACACATTTCACTATAATTTCTAGTGTAAGAGTTTTTTTATATGTTACTTGGTCACCCATGGATTTAAAAAATTCAATCATTACCATCTAAAATTCATATATGTGTGAAATTCATTGACACTAATCAAGTTATTACAGTTGGTGGAGTCCTATATGAGTTACCACTACCCACTTTAGAGGCATCTACTTTGTAGTCACTAGTTCCAGCTTCTCCACTAGTTTTATTTTCCCCACTAGTTATAGTTCTTCTTTTGGTATATATTTAGACACAATTTATGCATCCATCACTCGTATAGAAGGTTTTTACACCTCCGTAGCTTTGGGATTCTAGATAGATTCCAGCTATAGTTTTCACACCCAAAGCAATTTCATTGAGATCTCATGGGTCTACACATTAATCACATGTTTAAAGAGCTTCTCCTACTTCCAGATGGGTTCCTAAGAGCCCTAAAATTAAATTCACTTCTTATAGTTATATTAGGACCCCATAGTCAATTTTTACTTTATATATTTGAGTATCTATAACATATATAGCTTTCAGAGCCACAGTCTCAACATTTTCATCATGCTTCACATTCATTCATGATTACACTCCTTGATATAGGATACCATGATAGAGAGTCTCCCATGAGACTCATCCATTAGTATCATTATATCCCAACCTACTTGTACATAATATCTTTTTCTTGATTGTACATAGTTCAAATATTTCCAAAAATACAAAAACATATTGATTGTATTCATCATCCATGATTTACATTATTACAATCATGATAGGACTTACATTTTCTATTTCATGCTATTATATGTCAATTGATCTACATTACCATGCTTCACTTGATCTTCTTTGAGTGTGTGTAGTGACATTCAGCTACTTGATTGCTTCACTCCACCCATTGAGGGGGCATTCCTACTTCTACATTTGAGACATGCATCACTATACACATCCACTAGGGGCATCTTCTACATGACAAAACCATATAGGTTATGCCAATCCTACACTACACACTTTTATTTATCATACTAATGTACATTACTTACCATATTACATAGATTAATATATCAACATTTCACTAGTATCTAGCATTTGTGTATCTCTTAGCATATATCTAGTCTTGTACTAAATGTGTCTTACATCCTTTCACTCTTTCTTTGATTATTTATAAGTGATTATACCTTTCCATTTTTTTCATGATTTCATTTCTTGCTTTATGTAGCTAGATGTGATTTCATTTCTAGTTTTAGTTTTGTCTCTTATGTGTACCTTAGGACATATGCCAATGTCCTTAACTTCTATTCATGTGTGTGTACCTTTAGACATTTTCCAATGCCCCTTGCTTGTACTCTTCTATGTGCCTATAGACCTCATGCCAATATTTGTTTGTTTCAAATTATATGTGTATGTGGCATTTGAACATGCCTTGTATGCTTGATTTATAGTTTTAGTGACATGTGCCCATGCCCCTTGTTTGCATGGCCCGTTAACCAACCTTGTATGATTTTTGTTTCTAGCTTATTTCTTGATATGCTTGCTCCTTGATTGCTTGCCATTTTTTACAGTGCCACGATCCATATCATTCATTATATTTATTTACAATATGGTTATTATAATATATTATTTTTTAAAATTTAGTATACCAATATGATATACTACCGAGTGAGGATCATAGTGGATTTAAATTTTATTTAAAAATATATTGTGATAATAATTATTATTGAAATGTGTAAATAAAAAATTGATTGTAAATTTAAAACATAAAAACATCTACTACTTCTACACTCCATGAATATTCATTTATCTTTTCACATCGCAACAATGGTTTTTTCACATGTACGAATGAAATTCATGATGTGCTTCCTATAAACACTCACAAGGCACTAAAATATTCATGGTTCTAATATGTTCTTAGATGAATAACACTCAAGTATAGTTCACACCTTTTTAAAGTACATCTTTAAACATTCTTAAGAAATAAAAAATACCAATTAAATTAATTCCTTCTCCATGAAGCTAAATTTCCTCAAATTTACTATCAATTTTTTATCTAACAACTATTGCTTTCTTAGATGCCATGATGGACATCATGTTCCATCCCTCCAACTAAAAAATAACATCTAACATTTCTAGTTCCAATTTAGTACATTGCACATGTTTTTTCATTATTATATCTATCTAGGAATACTCTTGTTGATCTAAAAAATATCTCAATACAAACATTTCTATATCCAGAGATATATTGTCAAATATCATTTTTATTTCATGTATCTATGTAGCGTAACACACTTGTAGGACTCTTTTCTTTTGAGGGAAGTCATTGTAGGTTCATGATTCCTACCCTCAAAAGAGGGGAAAACAAATAGGTGTTTTGTCACAAAGATCAAAGCTCTTAGTAGTCAAAATAGTAACATTTAAATCACCTAGTTTAGAATCCATAGCTCAAACCAGTCAAAATAGAATAGAAAAATAGTGACAAGTCTAGATCAACAACCAGTTTTAGCATAAGAAATAGTGCCATAAATGTATAGTAGTGTTAAACATAAGGATGTCCTCATTTTGGTGCTCTTTTCTAGGTAGAAAAACACCTAGGTTTTTTAGTATCAAGCAAAAAGTTTAGGTTAGCGACAATTTTTGCACATCTAGATCAGCTAGAATTAGTAATTTTAGTATTTTTTTAGGAAATCCATATATGGTGGGTGTATCAAGAATAGTATGATGACTCTCACTTTTAGTTTTATATTAGGCTATTAACATAACTTCATGATAAAAATCCATGTTTTAGACACTAGTGATTGGGGGTAATATGCATGGCATATTAGTCTTTTGTTTTTGAGTTTAGTTTATTACCCAGGCATTATCAATAGTTACATGCCTTACTCCATCTACAGGTGGTTGGCATCATTTTCAAGTTGAAATTTCATACAAGTTTAACTTCTTGAGTACCTAAGCTCCTAATTTGGATTTCACATAAGCATATTGCATCTATTTTGAAGTGGTTTTCATATAAGCCTAACCTCCATCTTTCAAAATGGCCAAGAGTGGCCTAGTTTTCATCATACATTTAGCTATTCATGATACATTATCATATTTTTAGAGCATCTATGGGTTCCATGATCCGTCTCATATGACATATATTTTATACTAGTATCAATTCATAGCTTCACTTATTGGGGTAATGATGGATCCAAAGGTCCAACCTTTGTATTATTGAGCCACCTATTTAGAGGGATTGGACACACAGTCTAAACATTGATTATCATGTGCATGATCATCTAGATTGACTCAGTAGGTGATGATGGATCCAAAGGGCTAGCCTTTATATTATTGAGCCACTTTCAAAGGAATTGATCACTCAGCTCCATTCATGATATAACATTTAGTACAACATCATCTAGCATAATCCAACATTACTTAGCCGTACTCATGATCATAATAGGTTTTGTATTGGTTCATGTACTTGATGAGGTGTATTCATTCCTTTCTCTTTTACTTAGATTTAATATGTTATTATTTTATTTAACATATAATAAGAATTAATCTACTCTTTGTTTCATTTTGTAGATTCACACTTATACAAAGTGCTCTCTATGCACTATCCAACATTACTTAGCATCACACAAGCTTCATGGGCTTCACCTTTGTAGATAAGTTTAGGTACAATTTTCTATTTTTCCTTTATCCTAGTATTTTACTTTTTTTCATCACTATAATAAAGGGGGGTAAATGTAGTCATATAAATGTAAAATTTGGTTAATTGAGTGTGGCTAATGACACCTAATCTATATGTCTTCCTACTTGCTTGCACAACCCTCATGGGTTTTTATTTCACTAATTCTTAGTCATCCAAAACATTTTAAACTTAACCCTTACAAACCTAGGTAATTATTTTAGCCAAGATCCTTCCCCCTGGGTCTCATTCCCTTTAGACAACAACTTCCAAATTAGATAGGAGCACTAAATCCCAAGGTGTCATATTTCTAACATTATTGTCCAAGTATAAATTTGGCTCAAATGATCAGATTATCCTGAATCCTTATCTTAATTCATGTCATCCTAACATGAATTAATTTAACCCATGATCATTAGGTTCCCTATAAAATTCCATTCAACTTCCATTTAGAAGGGTTAACACTCATTTACAAGAGAGAAGCAATAATATAAGTACACTCAAGCACTTTTACCTATTTTCTACATACATCCTTCTAATATTATTCCAAATGTATTCAAACCCTTACAATAGTCCCTAGATATCTAAAGTACACCAAGTTTCACATATATTTTCATTTTCATAGATAATTATACCAAACACTTCAATGGGAGAACTATATTAGTTTGATCCAACCTTAGAGTATTGATATGTAGGTAACGTTTCCACACATAGGGTATGAAGTGCATTTAATGTATCCTTTACACACTAACCCCTTCTCTTTATTTCCAAAATTTTCCTTTCAAGTTAAATCACAAAGATATCCTAGGGATTTTAATATTAAAATAGATTCACAATGAATGCCATAGACTTTGGGGATTGAATATTTTAATGACAAGGTAACACAGACTTATTGAGTAGAACCTAGAAAACTCATATCACCTAGAAAATAGTGCCCAAAAAAGACTACAAAAATAAACAATAGGGTGTCCTAATTTTGGTTCTATTTTCCAAACAAAAAAATTAATTTTACAAACCTATTTCTGATACTATCCTAGTCCTATACCTGAATTCTCAGACCATGTCTTAGATCAGACAACTTATAATAAGTTAAGTCATATTTTCTCTCATTTATTAATATTTTTAGGAAATTAAAAAATATAATATATTTCCATAAATTATTGGTTTAATTATTTCACATTATTTAATAATTTACCCTACTCATACCTATTTACTTAATTAGGAATAAAACTCCATTATTATGAAAAATAAGAAAACAAAAATCTAAACCCTAAGGAGGTTAGGTTTGGAGATGCTCATAGTAAGGAATATGTTCACCAATATTTCTTAATTATTTTAGTATCTAAGTGTCCCCAATAGTCATAAAATTATTTAACAAAACATATTTATTAAGATCTATAATTACTAATAAAACCTCATTGCAACTAGATAAATATAGTAACTTATTATTTCTATAAAAAACCATCAGAGTGGTTTACCTATAATATTTTAGGACCATGTAGTAATGTGAAGTAAAAAATTAATAAAAAATACTATATAAATTTAATTTGGATGTTTCAAGCTAAAAAAAGAGTTTGTGCATGTACAAATGAGTTCTCGATACATAGATGCATGTGTAGTGTGACCTAATCCGATGTGCTATGTAACTAGACATTGCGTTTATATTTCATTTTTTAATATATATTACAATATAATTGTATCTTCTAGGTGTACATGTATATCTTGATATCTCCAAATATACATGAAATATTTATTTTCCTTCCTTTGCATCAAACCCTAGCTGTACACTATAACTATAAACTAAGACAAATGTTGAAAGGTAAAGGTTGAGCTAATTATAACCACCCCATTATGGATATTTGTTTCCTAAATATAATCTAAGTATGGAATAAAATCACATTTATTTATCCCACCTAGATAAGTGTGTCAAATTATGTGTAATACTAATATGATGTGTAATATAATATATGGTGTATACACACAATATTTTTAAACTTTATCAATTAATAATGATTTCTCTCTTATAAGAACCCAATTCAAGTTTAAATATATTTTATTACATGCCTTAAAGTGTGAAATATGAAAGGGGTGGTTATACCATTAGTGATTTTTAATATTTATATTCTCTATACTACCATTTGAAACCAACACAAACCTCTCCTATATATTTCCTTAAGCTTTAACACCTCCTTTATACACTCCTCCAAGTAATTAACCATCTCAAACAAACCATACCTAATTTAAAACCACCTTTTATAATTTACCAATAAAAACCATCCTGAAGTGACTTTGATTTTAAAATATAAGCACATTACAGGATTAGGTCAGTCTTGACCAACATAGTCTGAGACCTAAATGCTTTATTTATTAAAAAAAGTAGGTCAATTGGGTTGAATCTATTAGTTAAAACTTCAAAAAAATTTAGGGCTATATCCAAATATATAACACATCCCTTTATCCATTTAATATATATAGAGATAGATTTAATCATTCATTTTCACTTATTTACAATTTTCTCTTCTATCATACTTGAGGAGTCATTGCCTAGGGTTTACAATCGGAGAGAATAATATAATCTTTTTAAAAAGTCTTAGACGGTTATGGAAAGTCATATATATATATATTTTTCATATATTTTTGATCTTTACAAACCAAAAACACCTCTTACAAATAACCATTGACCAAAGGAGAGATCGAGCCTTAACAAGTTCATCCTTAAGGTAAGTATCTCTAACTCAAACTCCTTTATTTTATTTGATAGAAGTAGTATAAGTAAAGGATTTTGAATATATTTATATGTTCATTCATTATGAATAAATATATATTGTATTAATTAGAATTATTATTTTCATGTTTACTTTCATGTTTATTACCTCCATTTTGTTCCACATTCTTTGGTGAAAAATAGATTAGATTTACTTTACTTTCATAAGAAAGAATAAGACCTAGATAGGTTTATTTTGTGGTATTTATTTACTAGATTATTTGAAACAATGTATAGTGATATTATGTGGTAAGGGACCCATTAGTTAGGTCTAGCATATCCATATTGGTTATGAGCCAAATTATCTAAATATAACAATAAGCATAAGGGTTAGTGTGATTTATCTTCTCTAAGATAGGATTGGTTTATAAATTATATTCACTTTCCCCTGTATATATTATAGTGAAAATGACATGGAATAACCCTTACAATTTTTTTTCATGCCTTCATTTATTATAATTTATCATTTATTTCACTTTTTATAATACTGGCTTGAATCTATTAACTCAATCTAACATTATGTGCACAAGTTTAACACATAGTCACTTCGATTGAATTTGTATTTTTATTTATAGGTCATCTTCAACCACAAGTAATTGGATCAATCAGCTCAAATCAATTTGTTTCTTTACATACATGTTTTCAAACTCTGTCGACCTAATCAACTATGTTAGTAGGATAAAAGTCATCATCTAAATAACACTATAAAAATAAAAATTTAAGCATATTTAAAATTATCAGGTTCATTATCACCATCTTAGTTATTTTTGTTCTTTAATTATAATATTTTTTTTCACATTTTTCATTTTATAAAACTATAACTCTATAGAAAACTAGGTCGACTAGATTAACATAGTTTTGTAACTTGCTTTCCTACCTAGAAGACTCAGTTGACTCATTTGACTATTTTTTTGGATATTACTTCAATAGACAACATTAACCTAGTTGAATATATTATATAATTTTTGCATACATAGCCAATTAAACCAACCTTTTACTCTTAAATAAAAGGACCTGACTCATTTTATTAGTAATCAATTTACTTTTCATTTTGTTTCTTCATTGCTTAAAGTAGCACATATAGACTAAATAGGAATTTTTTATTTATCGATTTAGTCACACTATTTTTCTTTTTCCCCCAATTCCAAACCATATAACATCAAAAAGCATTAAAATAATTCTACCCAAGGTCTACCTACTTAGATTTCATCATCAAGGGAAAAGTCATATTAGTTTTATAGTCAATTATAAATATGTGGTTGATGGTATATATTGGAAAATCACTTGACACCTTTATCACTAAAATATTATGAAGTGAGGGGGTAAGACAATCTATTAAAATCACTAATATAGATCCCTTTCATCCTTAACTACCTAAAATCATCCTTATATTTCATTTTTAGTTCCTTTTTATAGCCAAATCTCTATCACATTTATTTCTAAAAATTATAATTTAAAACATTTAAGAGTCACCACATAGATTAACATTTCAATTTTTATTGCTTGCACTCTTATAATTATATATTGTAATGTAAAACTTGTATCAACCAACATTGGTGCAAGGTTTGGGATGTGTACCACAAGTGAAATTACTTGATCAATATAATTGTTTGTGTCTTTATTAAAAATATTCTACAAAATAACATTAATTCGTCTATGCTCATAACTATTAAAACCTATTTCTACCTTCATAACACAATTGATGTACTTGATTATGTCTCTTACAATTTTTATTTTTATATAGGACACAATTACCCTATCTAGCCCAATGTCTCACAGGATGGTCAATCTTCTTCTCCACAAAAATAATCATTTTGTTCAATTTAGTCTCACATAGACTGGTCTTTAGTGTGTGCCCATATAACATAGTCAATTTATTTGATTGTGTCCTTTCCTTAATTTTTTTATTGGCATTCCCTTCAAACTTTGTTGACCCAATTGACTTTATACCTCTGGGCTGATACTATTTTGTGTTTAGTAGACTTTGCTCATACTTTTCACCTTTTCTTTATGATTTCAAATTCTTAGCTAAAGAAACATGAAATCCCCTATCATAAGTGTGTAATAATAGATTTGAGGTTTGATCCTTAACCTCCATCTTGAGATGAGATGAATGGTTCATAATGATTCAATAAATCTATAAATAAGAGCTTCACACCTCTTATTTAAAGAAGCTTCTCCTTGAAAACTTATTCTTCCAAATTACATAAGGAGCGTCCTGACTCTCATGCCAAGCCAAATCCAAATAATTTGTAGACAAATAGAGATGCTAGTCACATGGGAATTCAAGAATTAAAAAATATCTCTACATCTATAAGCTAATCTTAGATTTTTTAGATTTTTCTTCAAATGAATCTTCAAAGGAGGTAAAAATCATGGTTATTTATATCACAATTATATTTCTCATTTTTTGTCCATATAGTTTAACCTAGGGATTATGCTTGAGATGTTATGTCTTGAAGTTTTTTTTATTCACTAATAATTGACTAACCTCTCTTGAATTCCTAATCTACATAATCCCTACTTGAGAAGGTGTTACAAGACACTGGCACAATAACATCTTTTCAAAGATTTAAAAATGTAGACACTTCATTTTGATCACTTCCATGATTAAACTATAATCAATATTGATACCCATAATCACATGCAAGTTTAACCAAAATTTACCATTAGACTTAATTTACTTGCATAACTACTATTTTAAGCCAAAACTCTAGTGACACATCCATGATTGGGGCAATAGATTGTATTGCATCATTATTATTACCTAGTGCATCTCGATTTAAAGATATCATTTATAAGTGTTTTCACAATTAATTCAGTGAATACTTTATTGAAAAATTTAAACATTAAAAAATCCACCATTATTATAATTATTTATTAATTTCACTTAATCAATCTTAATTATACCTCTAATAGAAAAATCCATGGATTCAAAATTATCCTATTTTCCTAAATTCAAAATTGAAGTATTTCCTCACAAATGGATGACATCATTGATAAAAGTATGAAATAAAGTTAAGTTTATGACATTTCCTACCCTTCATTTATGCACTCAATATAATTTATTACACCTATTTTACACACTCTTATTCTTACACCCCTTTTACAGAGTCCAAGAGGAACAATGACTGCACATTTTTTCCAATATGCTTTCCATACTCCAAAAGGCCTTAAATGGTATCTATTAAACACTCCTTGTGGGTGATAATATATTTTAGGATTGATATTAAACCCTAAATATTGATATGAGATGAATGGTTTAGAATGAATTATGAAATATATAAATAAGATCCCCATATTTCTCATTTCAAGAATATTCTCCATGCAAACTTATGTTGCCAAATTACAAAGGAGCTTACTCACTCTTATGATGATCAACATCCAAATCATGTGTATATAATTAATGAGTATATTCACATGATAATTTAAGCATTGATAAATAATTATACATCTACAAGCTGAGCTCATCCTCTTTAGACCAGTCCTCAAATAAATATTCAATGGAGGTAAAAATCATGGTCGTTTATCTTCGAATCACATTTCTCATTTGTTGTCCATATAACTAAATCTAGGGATTATGATTGAGAATTTATGTCTTCAAGTTATTTTTATTTTGATTCACTAACAATTAAATAACCTCTCTTGGATTCCTAATCTACATAAATCTAGTTATGTGCTTCTTTATTAGTAAAAATCACAATTATTTTCCTCATTTAATTATTCTTTATACTCTTTGGTTATTTATTTCACAATTTATATTTTGTAATTTATTTCCTCATTTGATGGAACTTTCAATGATCTTATCTCTTTTTTTTTGTGTGGAAATATATCTACTTGTTTATTATAAAGGTGCTTCTCTCTATTGTTGTTAGTTTATATAAATCATAAGTTCTCTCATATTCTTTTTCTATTGACTTCTTTTTCTATTTCATTTATTTTCACCTATTTTTTTGTCTCCATTGTAATTTTTAAGTAAATTGAATTATATTTAGAAATGGATTTTACACTCTTTGAAACCTTTGTAAAAACCATTTAAAATAAATAAATATTTTTTATTTGTATCTTTATGCAAGTTTTATATTCACATTTTGAATGATACTTGTTTTTTATAATTATATTTCATAATACTATTAATTTTCATGCTATATTTTATTTAATTAAAAAAAAAATAGTTCCATGTTTCATTAAAATATATATACCAAATACTATAAATTCAAATCAAACCCCAATGTGTATTATCATAAAATAAAATGCAAGTAGGAAACCTAACCCAAAATGTATAGTGTATGATCATTGATGGAATACAAATATCATTGTATATCATACTTTAATTAATTTCATGAATAAATATTCATTTATAATTATTATAATATGGTTTTATTTATTTATTGAGTATGAGGATTTATATTTTTATTAAATATGTCTACACCCTAAATAATTGTGGGAAACCTAGTGGTTACTAGGTTTTAATGAGAACCCCTAATTGAAAAATAAAACACCCTGGATTATGTTAAATTTTAAAATTTAACACTTCACCTCCTCATGTTCTCATTTTAAAGTTTAAAATATCATTACATAATAAATATATAAATAAAATTATTACGAACCTAGCATTTGCTAGCTATAAGTGATTATCATTTTCAT